>VRLP01001720.1:0-115184 GCA_009660295.1 Lophius piscatorius
TGAGGATATATGCTGTCACAATGTGCTGTTGCTGCAAACGACAGCAGGAGGTTTGAATCATCCACAGTTTGACCATTTCACTGAACTGATAAAGAAAATACCTGGAACATTTCTCAAGAAACTAGTATGGATTATTATTTATGTGGAACGTTTCACTGAATGAACCTGTAACGTTTCACTGTATGAACCTGGAACGTTTCACTGTATGAACCTGGACTGTTTCACTGTAATAACATGGACTATTCTACTTTATGAACCTGGACTGATTAGACGTTTGAACCTGAACTGTTTCACTGTATGACCCTGGAATGATTCACTGTATTAACCTGGGCCATTTCACTTTGGGAACCTGGACTGTTTCAATGTAAGAACCTGGACTACTTCACTTTATGAACCTGGACTGTCTCACTGTGTGAGCTTGGACCATTTCACTGTAATAACATGGACCTTTTCACTTTATGAACCTGGACCGTTTCACTGTATGACCCTGGAATGATTCATTGTATGAACCTGGAATGATTCATTGTATGAACCTGGAATGATTCATTGTATGAACCTGGACTGTTTCACTGTATGAACCTGGCGTAAATCACTGTATGAAGCTTAGTAGTCAGTATTCCTGAGGGTGAAAAGTTTGCCATGTTGCCACAGCTTCATATTGGTATGAACAGCCGTAGTAAACATGGCCTTCCGGCATGTTTACAAACTGAGCACAAACTGAGTCTGCTGTATGATTTTATGCGCCATTTTCACAATTTTGCAAAAGTCTTTTTGCAAAATTCTCATTAAATCTCGTGGCTGAGTGGTCCCAACTGAGCTGCACATTTTAAATGAATAATTTGATAACTATAATATAATTAACCATAAATACTCTGTAATAGCTGTGAGTCTAGATACTTCGCAGAAATGAAAGCGAGAACCAGAGTAAGCAGAAGATAAGTTTTCTGAATAGCAGTCACTGCTGCACACTCGGGACATCTGGTGAGATGATCTCCAAAAGCTTAGCTCATTAGAATTGTTGGAGCTCTCCAGCTGTCGGCTTAGACACGCTTTGATTTCGTTTATTGCGTTCATGCTTCTTTTAAAAATGCTTAATTGTGTAATTTGAAATAAGAAACGCATTCTTGGAGATCTCTGTGGCCATGTTGCTCACTTCAGTGGCTGCTCTGTGTACGGCACGCATCCCACAGTAAATCATGTGATTGGTTTCCAAACCAGCTCTCAGCACGGAAGGCCGGAGAGGCATGAGAGGATCTAAAGCAGGCTTGTTGTTTTTAAAACAAACAAACATATGGCTTTCCATGTTCTTTCTAAAAAAAAAAAAAAACTAAGAACGATCACATTCTTTTAAAGAGTGAATGTAGCTCATCGCGGAACTTCTATCGCCTAAATTGATCTAACTGAGAGGTTTAACATGCACGGAAATTAATGACAGTTTCTGCAAATGTTGACGGTAGGAAGTCGAGCGTAGGAGGATCAACGAATATTTAAAAAATTCCTACCATGTGTCTTTGTTAAAACTATGAAACTTGGTACACATGTGTATCTTAACAGCATCTATTTAATAAAAACAAAAAAGAAGCCCATTGGAGCCATGACGGTAATTCAAAATTCATGCCAAATTTGATTTTGGCATAAATTGTGTTGCAACTCTTCAGGGATGTATTTGTACAAACTCATCCTAGGGATTTGATTTGATAAACATGACATTTGGGGAGAATAATGTCAAAGTATCGGATCAGACCCAAACTCCATATGTTGGATCAGAGACCCTAAAGACCTCCATATGACAATATACAGTTGCAGAGACAGACCCACTTGCTCTCAACAGGAAGTAATTATCATTGAAAAATTGGGAAATTTTTTGGTTTCCTTATGCAGCAAGCGTCAGGTGTGAATGATCAAACCTATGGATGCTGGCGCACGGCCTGATTGGCATCCGTTTGTGAGGGCTGAAGCAGGTACTGCCAGAGACATCAGGAGTTCCCAGCCACCACATGATCATCGGCCACAAGGACGTCCCATGTTAACGCCTGAGATACAGGTACAGAAAGCACTGGCGATCTACCCAGGTTGAAGGAGGATCTGGGTGCCTGGAAACATCGCCGGCTCGTCTGAAAGTGAACAAATTATCATTTTTTTCTCATTGGATTTATTAACGCTAATTATATTATTCCTTTTTGGTTTCCATGATGGATGCATGGATGGATGTATGGATGGATGGATGTATGGATGTATGGATGTATGGATTGATGTATGGATGGATTGGTGGGTTGATGGATGGATGGATGGATGGGTTGATGGATGGATGGATTGATGCATTTATGGATGGATGGATGATGGATGGATGAATGGATGGATGGATGGATGGATGGATGGATGGATGGATGGATGGATGGATGGACAGATGTAAGGATGGATAGAATTCACATTTATTACATCATCATCTGATCACAATTATTTGGTTATAGGCCATGATCGGATGGATGGATGGATAGTAGGATGGATGGATGGATGCGTGGATGGATGCATGGATTGATGAATGCATGAATGGATGAATGGATGGATGGATTGATGAATGCATGGATGGATGGATTGATCTGATGGATGGATGGATGGATGGATGGATTGATGAATGCATGGATGGATGGATGGATGGATGGATGGATGGAT
Source organism: Lophius piscatorius (assembly GCA_009660295.1). Lineage (NCBI taxonomy): Eukaryota > Metazoa > Chordata > Actinopteri > Lophiiformes > Lophiidae > Lophius > Lophius piscatorius. The sequence goes on from VRLP01001720.1 coordinate 2,674, forward strand.
GGATGGATGGAAGGATGGATGGAAGGATGGATGGATGGATGGATGCATGGATGTATGGATGGAAGGCTGGCTGGATGGATGCATGGATGGATTGATGAATGCATGGATGGATGGATGGATGGATGGATGGATGGAAGGATGGATGGAAGGCTGGCTGGATGGATGGATGGATGCATGGATGTATGGATGGACAGATATAAGGATGGATAGAATTCACATTTATTACATCATCATCTGATCACAATTATTTGGTTATAGGCCATGATCGGATGGATGGTTGGATAGTAGGATGGATGGATGGATGCATGGATGGATGCATGGATTGATGAATGCATGAATGGATGAATGGATGGATGGATTGATGAATGCATGGATGGATGGATTGATCTGATGGATGGATGGATGGATGGATGGATTGATGAATGCATGGATGGATGGATGGATGGATGGATGGATGGATGGATGGAAGGATGGATGGAAGGCTGGCTGGATGGATGGATGCATGGATGTATGGATGGACAGATATAAGGATGGATAGAATTCACATTTATTACATCATCATCTGATCACAATTATTTGGTTATAGGCCATGATCGGCACAACGGTCAGAACCGCCCCGATCCGTGTGAAGAAAACCACCTGGTGATGCAGAAATCTCATATTTCATCACTCTTTCCAAATCGTTTTCCCCCGTTTGATGTTTGACTGGTCCACGTTTAATGATTTCATCTGGTTGCTCTTATTCTGCTATGAGAGGGTAATTAAATTATTCTTTAGCACCTCTGGATATTTCTCACTTGAGGAGCTTAATGTTTAAATGAGCATCTACTAACATGAACAATATGGGTAATTTAGTCATAAAACAAAACACCCTAACCGCTGTGGATCCATGTTGGTTTGAAAAAAAAACAATAAAGGAGAACTTGAGGTTTTGCTGAAAGCGATTAGTTAAATATGACCAAACATTCCAACAAGCTCTCTCCGCCACCACACCTAGTTCACGAAGCTGTTCCATCAGGTGGCTGGCGTTCACTGAGTTTTTCAGAAGAGAGTCTAAACATTATCCGGTAAATAACTCTTCTTTTGCGTGAGGTAACACACCGTCTTCTTTAATCCACAAACACTGTGGTATTGAAAATCCAGGCTGTAAAAAAATTGTGGCATCTTGAGGTGAAGTTCGAGATTTAAAGCGATATAGCGCCTCTGCACACCCCTCCGTATCCAAGAATCTAAGGTGGCCTTCAGGTTTAAAATGACGACTTCCTGTTTGAGATTCCATGAAATATATAGATTAAATATTAGATATCATCTACCCAAAATGTTCAAATTTTATACCCTTGTTTGACCTTAGTGTGAGGAAGAACTGGACTGATTTTGGGAAAGGCTGGTTGTATATTTTTAACACTAGGGGGAGCTTTATCTCCAAAAGTTTTCAGAATGATGTTTTTCAACTGTTGGTTCTTTTTAGTCCAAATTTGGTGCATATAATAATAAGAATAGACGCAATCTATTCACTTTTTTTTTTACAATACACTAGGTTTTCGATTTCAGATATTGCATTTTGTTGTACTTGACGTTGTTTTTTTATGTTGTTGTTTTCTACAACAACAACATAACTGAGTTGTTCACCACTCAACAGTTTCATGAGTTGGACCTCATGCCTGTCCTTCTTTGTTCTTTGTTTTTCTTTCTTGTGCTGAAATAATAAGTGGGAGTCTCCTCCTCTTTCATCTGGAGTTAAAAAGGGGCTTTTATCTAAACTAAACAAAAACATAGTTATGAATATCATATTTATTTTATTCAAAGAGAAGCCCTTAAATCTTACACACTGCACCTTTAACTGTGAAACTTATATCATGATGGTTGGGAAAAAGTGGAAAGAGGACAATTAAATTGCTGTGTGCAATTATTTGAATGACGATTCATCATCAGCTTAACTTTCATGATCGTGACAGCCCTACTTAGAAGCATGCGTTTAATTAATTAAGTGTTAGCAGTAGGTCCCCTGAGTTACATTACAGAGTGTACGCGAGGGTGAGGGCATCCCGCCAGCTCTGATGGACACAATAAAGCTCTGCTTGTGTTTGGAGCAGGATGTAGGCTGTTGGAAATGTTCTACTGCAGGCTGATTGTAAAAGGGTGGCCTGTGGAACGGCTACTGGAATTCCAGTGGGAGACTCACTCCCCACCGAGTGAAGTATCACTTGCTCTCTTTCCAACAATGTGAGCCAAACATCAAAACACCAGTGGAGATGTGGTCTGATGGTCTACTGTAGAAAACATCTCTCTCTCCAAGGTTAAGGAAAAATGTGCCTGGGATACTCTTACACTATCATCAATCCGAGATGTTTAATGCATTCCAGGGGTGATTTCGTGATGAAGTGTAACATTGAGTTACATTACAAAGCTTTTTCCTTTTTCCATCTCCCGGAGAACAAGCCTCAATTTACTGCAATCAGTTGTGGTTTATGCACTAACATCACAAGCATGCGGAGGCACGGCAGTGATAATGGCGAGGAATACCATTAATGAGGGACTGTTGCCGAGTTTCTTCCATCAACAAAATTAAAGAGCCCCTTACTCCAAATGTAGCATGACTGTGGCTGCACTGCATTCTGGTCCTTTGAGGACATTGTTACCACAAACATGAAGGTCATGTTTTCATCAGTATCTGTTTCTCTGGTTGTTTGTCGGTTTGCAGAACAACAAGCAGAAAAAACTACTCGGTTTCGACCAGAACTAGCAAGAGGGTCAGTAATGAGTCACACAAGCGACATAGTCTTTAGCAATGTTGCCTCACAGCAGGAAGGTTTCAGGCTCAAATCCATCTGGGGCCTTTTGTGGGGGGGGTTTTGCATGTTCTATTTGTGTTTGTGTTGAATCGGTGACTCTGTTTTCCCTTTGGGTGTTAATGTGAGAGTGAGTGTTTTTTTTTTTTTCTGTGTGTCAGCTCTCTGAAGGACTCACAATTTGCCCAGCGGGTAAACCATCCAATCCGTCCGATGTCAGCAGATCCTCCTGTCCACTCCCAAGACCCCGACAGGACAAGTGGTTACAGAAAGCGGATGGATGGATTTCAACGCGCGGATCCAGGAACACGGGGAGAATTTGGGGTAGATTGCGGGCTGATTTCTTGATTTAGATTTAGACCCAGAATTCACTGAAGGCACTATATATCTGGCCCGGGAATGCTGGAGCTGGTTGCTGAGGAGAGGGATATCTGGAATACCCTGCTTTGCCTGCTGCTACACTGAAGGAAATGGATTGACGGTGTAATTGGGAGCATTATTTCATCATTTTGAGACAAAAAAGCCGACAATGACAACTATTGACTTAAGTAAATTATTATGTATTAACCGAGTCAAGTAAATCTTTTCGTTTATCACCTTTAAACAGAGCCTTGCCTAAAGTGCTACAAAGAATGAGACAAAACAAGAGCAATTGTGAACAAATTAAACCCATTGAAAACAAATACAAACCTGAAGTGAACGTCTGCAGGGGCGATATAAATACTGTACATGAGGGAGACATAAAAAATTAAATAAAAGGGTCATACAATATATAATCCAAAGTTTGAGGCGAGCCACTGAGAGAAGGGTCATTCTACTTCTAGGCCCATCAGAAAGCTAATGGTCCATAGACTTCGTCAGGTCAGTTGGGAGGAGACATCTCCACTCCACTCAACCAATCCAAAGAACCAGTTACAGCAGTCCAGCTTAGAAGTGATGAATGCGAGACTGACCGTCTCAGTGTCTGCAAAAAGAGACGATAGGTAGCGAAAGCTTTAAGTTGGAAAAAGCTGGCTTTGACAACGGAATAAATCTGGAGGTCAAATGTAAATGATGAATCAAAAATAACTCTGAGGTTCTTGACATGAGGTTTAGATTAAGGAGCCACAGAGTCGAGAAACAGAGAAATCCTCTCAGGAGACTCTGGTGGATGGTGAGATGAACTGACAACTAAAACCTCTGTTTTATTTTCATTGAGTTGGAGGAAACTCTGAGCGAGCCACATTTTCTTGGCCCGCTTCCACCTTATCGCCTAGACTTTCTCTTTCGAAAAAACTGGAGAATTTACCGTCTTCATTCCCGGGATTTCATCCTACTGTCTAACCCTGAAGCCGGAACTGTACTCAGAAAAAGGCTTTATCTGTCCTGTAGATGTTTTGTTTGATTCAGTCCTACATGATCCCTGAGGTTGATGCCTCTTGATAAAGAACATCTTATAATGGCTCAACAGACTAGGAGTAGTGGAAATCACACCAGTATTCAAATCTTATAAACAATCTAAAGTTAGGAGTGGAATGTTGCCGCTCCCAGAGCGACTGAGTGACGCGGCCTTATTACTGGATCTCTGAATGTAAGTGAGGGCGCTCGTGAAATCGGGGTAACAGAGACGTCGTTGGCCTGCAAGAGGAAAACATAGAAAGTGATGTCACCCACGTCTATAAGGGGAGATCTCCCCCGAAACCTGATGCCTCCCACAGCCTTCCCTATGCATGCCATTGAAAGAATTCCCAGAAAGCTGTCTGAAGGAAATACAGCGTATATATACAGTATATATATATATATATATATATATATATATATACTGATATACTGTATACACCTCCTGGTATGGGTGGTATAGAGAGGAGAGCACCAAATTGGTGGTTGCTGCCCTAGTTTAGGGCCATGCCATATTGAAACCTTTTGGTACCTTGTGATATGGCTGATATGGGTCTTAACTAAAAATGTTTTTTTTTACCTTAACATGAATTCTACCGCTGAATTTTATAATTGGAGAGAGCCCAGGATGCCCAGTGGTGTTTTGGGGTGTTGAGCTGTAAAATGGCCCACAAGTCTAACTTATTTACCAGTTAACCAGGCGATATCATTTAAAAGAAGAATCAAAAATGAATGAATGAATTTGGAATGAATTGAGCCCACAGTTAACCACCGACTTTTCCCATAGAACCGACCATTCCCAGAATCAATCCAATTCTTCCTTGTAGAAAGGTCTATTTTGGGAATACATTTGGAAAGTGATCCATGAAAAACGTCTTGATTTATCACGTGAAACAAATAATGATTATAAAAATGGATTGAAAATAAATATATATAAAAAAACTGTGTTAATGCTAAATCTGATCCATTTTTTTTAAAGCTTTGGATCAAAAGTATATTGTTGTTTTTCATTACTTTATCAATAAATGGAGGGGATTGTAATGTACAGGCACTTTACTGCAACACAAATCATTCTTACAGAATACTCAAACATTGATAAATAGATGCTGGTGAATATCCTGTGCATATATTCACATTTGCACAATATTTTTTATTTTATTATCCTTTTAGGATTCTTTATTCATCTATATTTTGTCTAATTTGTCCATTGTGGGGGTTTTTTATGTTTGCGGTCCTTACTTTGAATCCCTCTGGGATTAATAACATGTTATGTCATCTTATTTTATATTATGCTCATTACAAATTAAATCAATGACCATTTTGACTTGCGGAAGTTTTAATTAACTAACTATTCTGACTTTTTGTGCTGCCATTATAAAAAAGAAAAAAGAAACGGTTTCAAACCCTTCAATTTTAACTGTAGTAAAAAAAATACCTCATAATTTATACCTTTTTTAAATAAAAAAAAAAGATACATAACTTCATACAAATGAAATTTATTGACCAAACATTTTTTTAAAGAGTGTGGGATTTCCCCGTGGTGGGATGAATAAATCGTAACACATGTGCTAAGTATCTGAATGAAGTTGACCAAACAGGCGTGAGACAGAATTGGGACATTTTTATGCTTTATGCTTCATAAAAAGCTAAATCAAGTAAGTTTTGACTCAGGGGGATAACAATCACACGGTTGACAGGAAGTCAATGTGAGGGTCAATGGATAAATTTGTGTTTGGTTTCAGAGAAGGTTATTTGTGAGTATTATCAACATAAAAGTGATTTTTATTTTTTTTAATCCAGCATATATAAAAAAGGAATAACCCCTTTAGATACAAACAAGAAAGAAACTACAACTAAAATACATTTTACAAGCTGGTGTTGACTTGATTTCACTTAATAAACGTTTGAAATTAAAGGTATGGCTCTACTTTAAGAGATTTCTCACTTTTCTATAACCTAGATTATTATTCTTATTTCAATAAATCTCACCAAGTGCAATTCTCTTCCTGTGCTGGCGGATAATTCCAAGTGTTTGCAGTCGGTGTCATCTCAACTCAAATATTTATTTCTTATGTTTGGATTAGTTTTTGCAGTGTAGCTACATGTAGGTCAGTATGCTAGTCTGTGAGCCTGCACAGATGTAGACCTGCAGTCTCTAACACACATATTCTCAGGTTCTTCATATATTAACAAGTATAACATTTTATTTTGTCATTTTTGAATCCCTATAAGATAAAAAAGTCATGTGTCAGGTTGAGAAAAGTTCATTCTGTTCTCTTAAATATAATGGTGGACAGGGCAGATGTGAGGAGAACGTGTTTCCATTGCCCAGTAATAGTATAAAAGCTTTTTTTAATAAAGCCACTTCTTCAGTAATGTCATTTCCACCGACCTTTTCAAAAGGCTTTTTTTATTTTCAAAAATATGCACCACAACTATCAGTGGAAATGACATAATTAAAAGAAAAAGCTTTTCAAAAAAAGGTTTTATGTGCATTTGAGGTTGTTTCTGCCTTTAAAGATCATAATAAAGATTTAATGCCCTTAGAGGATATAAAGTCTGCAAGCCAAAAAAAAAAAAATGCATGGCAATTCTTCCTGAAAACGTTTTTATTAGACAGCAGTATTTTTAACCACGTGGTGCCCTCGCTCTTCAGCCCCACCTTTAACCTCGTGCCCCGACGGTCCGTTCAGCGGCTATAACAGGCACAAAGGCTGAGGTGCTGCCTCGGATGTGTGTGGTCTGCTGCGATCCAGGATGGTGCATCGCCGAGCGCACACAGAAAAACATTTTGGGATGCAGCCACGGAGTAAGACAGTATTTAGACTACCCAAAATCCCTTCCTCCGCTCCGCTCAACAGCTCTACTCCGGAGGCTGTCAGGTTCACTGGCTCGCCGTTTGCCGTCTGGAGGGCTGAGCATGTGAAATGTTTACTGTCAGGCTGAAAATGAATGTGCACACGAGGGCCGACACTGAAATAGAGCGACCCTGAGAGAAACTATGAAGACGGTGAGTTATAGACGAAGCTGTCATGGTGAGGCGTCAACGAACACCAAACATGTGCAAAACATTTAGAGACGTGTCATTAAAAGCGGTGAGAATTCTGAAGGCCCCTCGATAGTTGTAGTTGAGTATGTTGTTGTTATTTACTCCAACAAAGTTGTTATGGTATTTCCATTGTTGGTTTGGATATGTGTCAACAGGACTACTCAAAAAGGATGAATGGATTTTGAAGTATTTTGGAGAGGTAGGGAACGATCCACAACATTTTGGTGGAGTTCCAAATCATCATCTAGATCCAAAGATCCACAGTGCTGCTAATGATCCATTACGATTGTGGAACACGTAGACCCAGAATCGCGGGTAGATCCAGCTGTTGCCCCAGATGGAATTTGATTGGCGTTTGTGGCGCACACGTCTTGTCAAAAGTGGAAAAGTCTTTGATCAGCCGCCTGAATGTTTCGGGTGGGGGCGGGACTTATGGGCAAAACAGGGATTGAGAGGGAGCGGGCATGGGTGAGAGGGGGAATGGGTGAGGAAGCGCGAGGGAGGGGTAGTGTGAAAGAGGGGGAGGGAATTTGTGTGAAAGAGGGGAGGAGGTGGGGAGGGGACACAGCCATGCAAAGCAACAACAATGATATCAGCTATAATAACAGGCCCCACCCATCCGACCACATTCTTCCACCGCTATATTATTGGTCCAAGCACCGATCCCTGGGGAACTCCATGAGTAGCTTTGCTCTGCGTGGAGGATTCATCGTTAACAGATACAAACGGAGATCTGCCACATAAATAAGACTTAAAACAATTTAAGGCAGTGCCTTTGATGCCAATTGAGTTTTCAAGTCTTTGCAGTAGGATAAGGAAGTCTCTGGGGTGGAGTGCAGCATTAAGATCTAACAAGACCAATAAAGACAGTGTATGAACATCTTTGATCCGATCGACGCGGTCGGTTAGTTAGGTCTAATTAAACTCAAACTCAGTCTCATTTAACCCTTTCACAGTCTTTGGGATCAATTGATATCAGCTGTTCTGATCAGTCGGCCACTTTTACCCAATATCAGGGTAAATATCAGGACACAACATCATCATTGGCCTATCATCGTCTTTTTACAATAAGATTCTGCTCGCCTTCCACCTCCCCATCTCCACCCAGTCCATACAGATCCACTAACTTCGTCATTCGTCTGTCTAAACAGAGTGATCAGCCACCACCGCCACCACCATCTCAACTGAAATTATTTCAATTCATTTGCTAATATGATGATGATGATGATATGAGGATGTAGACGCTGCATCTATGTCCTTCTTCATCTAGGCATTTGACGTCTAACCAGACGAGGAAACTTGCCATAGTGATGACATCAGGAGCCCGCCATCCCATTACAATGAGTGTGAAAGAGGACGATTTGCTTTACTCCAACTCTAATGCTTGAAATTTTAATAGTGCCATACTGGATGCTTGTAATAATCCTCCTCATATTTCGATGATTTTAAGCCTGTATTATGATAATTTAACATTTCCCCTCTACCTGAGTCAAATATCAAGAGGAAAACTTCCGTTACTGAAATATTATTGGATAAAGATTAAACTAATAATGGCACCACTGTGATTCCAGTCTCCAAGGGTAAGTTCCATCGTCAAGGAGTCACATTATATGAGTCAGACAATAATGGGACAATTCCTTATAGATGAAATGACATAATGGAGAAAAGGAAACTTTTGCATATATATTTAATATTTGAAGGCTCACTTAGGAATTAAGTTGCAGGAGTCTTTATACTATTCATCCCATGAACATGCTTTCATGAGCTTTTCAGCTCCGAAAAATTGGCAGCAGTGCGTTTCTCCCACGGGTCCAGTACTCTGCAGCATATAAAGGAGAGACATTAATGAGTTCAACACCTGTGCTAATCAGACTCTCTCTCTCCCTGACCCAGATTTTACTGAACTACACTCGATATGTCCCTCCTGCGACTCATCTAACCAAACCCAACCTCCACAGTATCCCACCAGGCTGATAAATAGGATCCTCACTGTTAAACCCTCCATGGAATGCATCGACTTCTGGCAAACAAATCACAAGTTTGACTCATCCACTTAAGTTTTTATTCCTTACAGGGTATAAAAAACCTAACAGAGGAGGAGGAAGTACTTGTATGTAATGTACTCATGTCAATGGCAGGTAGGATCATGGAAGACATTGACAATATCCTGCAAGAACAAGTGGGAGTGTCCAGGAGGCATTTGAAAATAAATTATTCCAACGGTCTCAAAAATCTCGCTCTAGTGACAAAAACATAAAGCATAAGTGTAAAGTATGATACATATAAGAAAGATCTCCTGGAGTCAATTGAAATGCACTCGATATGGAATAAATTGGTCCAACCATTGAGAAATGAAGGCCCCAAAACCATGTAAAGCCCCCCCTAGTGTCGGAAATATGAAACCGACCTTTCCCAAAGTCACTCCAGTTCTTCTTTGCACTACAGTCCATGTGGGTACAAAACCTGAAAATTATCCATAGAAACATTTTTTGAGTTATCGTGTGAACACACACAATCTGCAACGGACCCAGTGATGATGATTCCATAAAAAGGCCCGATTCTTCAGGGATATAAATAGTGACGGTCAGAGAATCTATGGCTACTGCAGTTCTTTTTAGGATGTTGCCCCATCTGCATTGGTTAGTACCAGCCAAAGTGGTCTACGGATGGACAACCGGAGAACCAGTGAGAGTGTTAGTGGCGCCAAACACTCATCGATGTATATGGGAAGTAAAAGCCTGCCGGTGTTGTCCCATTCCATGAAAAAAAAAACCATCGTAGAGGAAGTTACTGAAAAAGTTCACGATGGTTCTGATAGTTAGGGTATCAGGACACACGGTGACATCACAGAGCCGTCTTAGTTGCAAAAACAAGCAGTTTTAATGTTATGTCTGACACACCAGGAGGGAACAGCTGGACCTGGAGTGATGCATTTCGATGCTCACCCTGTACGGATGGTGGTACCAGGACCGAACAGGCTCTTTGGGATGATGGTGAACATTTCACACCTAGCTCGCTCGGCTTTCGTCAGACTATAAGTGATCAGATTGGGTGCTAACAGATGTGTGACACCATTTGGAAGAGGAACGGGTGGAGTTGGCTGATGTTTGAACTGGGTGAGGTGATAACACCAGATTACAACTGAATATGTGTGTGTGTGAGTAAATGCGAGAGAAAGTCGTCAACAACCCTCACCACAGGCGCTTGCTACACCTCACACGCCGCAACAGGCAAGAAATGTCAAGAGCTGAGCATACATCTCTAAATCCTCCCTGTTTTTCTCTGTTGACTTGCTTTCGGCAGACAAAGGAGGTGCTTGTTTACCTGACGTGAGATCGGCAGGAGGGGAGGAGTAACCTCAGTGGAAGAGTTTACACAGAACACCTCAGGCTGGAGAGAAACATGTCCTCAAAGCTCTCCTTGTGCAAACGGTGAAGACATGGGCCAAAACAAATGAGTCCTGAACTGAAATAGAAAATGTAATTCTTCCCAGAGCACAAGCCAAAAGGCATGGCACGATGAAGAATGAGATGACAAGGATCTTCCTGGCAAACCCTACACTCAACATAATGTAGCTACAGTTCACGTTCGTGCTGTCCTTAACGTCGGTGGAAGTATATTGGAGGCGAGTTGAGGGGAAAACTTAATTCTCTTCAATGATGATGACGACGAAGGACTGAATTTAAATTGTAAATGGTGGAAAAATTGAGTTTGAGGAAACTCATTTTCTTTTATTTTCCCTTATTATTTTATTTTCTGCTATTTTGTGTGTACCACACACTCAATTCCATTACATACTTTTAAATTATAGAATTATTTATTGAACCAAAGATGTTCTACACCAACGGGCTCTGTGTGAAAAAGTATTTGACCCTTTAGGAAGAGAATTCAAAAAACTCCCAATAATGCCTTAAAAAAAAGGTTCCAGCTGGACCAAACCCACTTCGACCGGTTCAGTCACATGTTCACTTCAACGGATCATCTTCAGAAGCAGGATGTTGTTCCCTAGATCTCACCAAAATCAAATGAAATATTCCAGAGGATGATTGAAATCAACCAGTCTAGGAAAGGTTCTAAAGCTTTTTTCTATGGTTCCACAGTGAGACACATTATATAAACATGGAGATGACTTGGAACAAAAGGGAACCTTCACAGAAATGGACCATCTTCCAAATTCTTCCAAGAGCACGGTGAAGGTTTATTCAGGAAGTAATAGAAGATCCAAAGAAAACATCCAAAGACCTGCAGGCCTGCAGGCTCTCATCTTAAAAAAGGTCAGAGCTTTGACTCAAATATTCCACAGATGCTGGGCATAAAATTGCATCATGGGACAGCGGCAAGAAAAGAGTCATTGCTGACCCATAGGATCATTAAGGCTCAACTAAGTTTACCCACAGCACACGTTGATGACGCTCAGAGCTGAGAGCAGCTTCTCTGAACTGATGAGTGGAACAATGACTTGTTTGAAGACAGGGGTCCTGTTCCATTTGGTGTAAACCAAACACAGCAGTCCACTTAAAGAACACCGGAACTACGAACAAAAATGACGGCGGCGGTGGAATGTTGTGGAGATGCTTTCAGGACCAGGACGACTCACCAACCTGGAGGGAAACATGAACTCTGCTTTCTACCAGAACATTTACGTCATCAGTTTGAGTAGTAGCTCAAGAGAACGATCTCAAGCAGGAGAGTAAGTCCACCTCTGAATAGATCAAAAGGAATAAATTAAAGTTCCAGTGTGTCCGAATCAAAGTCTGGACCTGAACCCCACTGAGATGCTGTTGTGGGATCTGAGAAGATCAGTTGATGCTCACAAAATCTTCTGTACTAAAACAGTTCTGCAAAGAGGAGTCGGCTTAGTCTGAAGATGCAAAATGACTCTGAGAAACACACAAACAAAAACAGAGGAAACCAGGAGAGGGTCCAATGGTTTTTCACAGCGCTGTAATTTCAATTGATCTGTGTATGATTCTTTGTTGATAAGTGAGTGGGTGGGACACAACACTGTCCCTGACCCTGAGTGATTTTGACCAGTGCTTCTTACTGTGTCCCTTTTCTTTAGTCGTGGCGTCATGTATTATATCTCACTTCGAAAAACTGCTTCTATGTACAAAACTAGTCCTACGCTGTGATCCCGACAGAAAGGTTGTATCTTCAAAAAAAATCTCCTGTCGTCTGCCTTGTACGAGCAATCCCCCTGATTGAACTCCTCAAAGTAAATGTGAAGTTATGTCCAAAAAACAGTGTTTTTCATATAAAAGCTATCACTCCTGAGTAAAATATTAACAGTTAGCATAAAATATTATATTTACAAGGCAGATCTCCTCGGGTCGATTCATATGCACCACATTTGGACCAAATTGCGCCAATGGGTAAGACGTTGATGTCCAAAAAAGTGTATTTTGTAAAGAAAAAAGGCTCCCCCTAGTGAGTAAAATATGAACTATTGCAGTAAAACCTCGTGCTGATTGACATACACCGCATTTGGACTAAACCGGACCAACGGCTGAGTAATTATAGCCCAAAAACTTTTGGAAATAAAGCTCCCCCTAGTGCCGGAATTATTCAACCAACCATTCTCAAAATGAATCCAGTTCTTCCTCAGACTAACCTCTATGTAAGCACAAAATATGAAGATGATCTGTGAAACCGTTTTTGAGTCATCAGAAAACTCCTGATATAATTGCTTTGTGGGGGCGAAAAAGTGTAAAGTCATCAGAAAGAGAAACTATATGCCTGTGCATGAATTATCGACTGACAGCCTCATAAATTACTGCTGCTGTCAGCACTCAGCTCGTCTCCCTCCTCCCCCGCGTCTGACAGGTGATTGCACAAGACAAGCCCATCTCCTTCAGATAATAAGATGCTTGTTGCAGGAAAGCATTTATGTTTGTAGATTATCTCGTTTGCTCTCAGGTTGATTCAGGTTACTTCAATAATTCAATTTAAGATAATGACATAAGGCTCCCCCGAGGAATTTTAGTCACTATGGTGTGCTTTTTGTTTAATTTTTTTTATCAAAAACCCTGTTTATCAGCCATAATTTGATGTTTAATTTGAGGAGCTGAATCGGACCACAATCCAGCCACCAAAAAGTCACAAAAAAACGGATGAATGGAAACAAATGATCCACTCTGGCGACCCCAAAAGGGAACAGCTGAAAAACAAAGAAGAAGAATTAGGGGAGTTGCTAGTACAATGCAGGAGATTGGGGCTTTTTGGGGACAGTGTAGTTTCATTTTTCTTATAGCTGACTTCTAATTGCTGCATGCTGCTTTTTAAGGTTGCTTTTATACTCACTTTGTTTTGTCCAGACTTTCAAGCCGTTAGTTTGATCTTGACCAAACGTTCAGATGTGAGACCTCCTTCGGACCAAGGTCCAACAAAAAGAGGCAATCTTGGTCTGGATCAGGCTGAACCATGATTTAGTTTGTTTACAGTTTGAAAGCAGTTGCTTGGATGATCCAAAGAAAACATCATTCATTGTTCAGGCTTTCAGACCAGGCTTTCAGACAGGAAGTCTCAGAAGCCAAATGTAGCTACAAAATAAAAGGAGGAGAAGACAAATTGAGAAGAAGTTAAAAAACAAATTTTTCAAAAAGCCGTAAGTCTCCAAAAGCTTTTAATTTGTTTCCCGCAGGATGATAGAGAGAAGATATGAAAACAGATGCCAGTCCACACACTAACCAATCATCAAGTATAGGAAGACGCAGCCAACATACTGTAGATGATGACGACAGGAAGTTGGTATGTCATGAACGGTTCTTTAATGAACTTGAACCAGAAACTAACCAGATTAAACATAAAGAATGAAAAAACAACAACCTTGCTTTGGACTGTCAGGTAGTAACCTGCCCTACATGTCCACATGTAACACTTCCATCCTGTAATTCAGACGGTGCGATACATGTGCAACAGTTCCGCCTTCAGCAGGGTGAAGAAGCTTCTGTTACACCGTCATAACTCAGAGCAACTCTCAGAATCGTTGTTAATGTCATCACAAACAGCTGTGCTTCTCCTACCCAGACGTGACAGCTGTGGAAATGGAAATTAGCTTCAGAACATCTCGCCAAAGAGCTGTAGCCGTAGCCAGATTTATAACTCTAGCCTTTGCGGATTGTTTGTTAAAGTGCATTATCCCATGCAAACAACTGTTTGTAATGTTATGGCTGATCGGTCACTGGACATCCCATCGCTCTCTGCTGCCAGGGCAATTTCATCTTTTTAGGCCGCATTACAGAGTTTCCTATAGGAAAGGCAGTTCTGGAGTTTCCACCATTTATTGGTCTTCCTAAATGAGCAGAGAGTGTCGTGTGTTCATGTGTCGGCCACATGCACTCTGCAATCACATCTCCCTGAGGCAACATGACAGCACCGCGCTAAAGAAACTCACAAGTGCTCTTTAACCGGCGCTAAACGACGCCTGTGTGAGGTAAACAGAGGGTGTAACAGCAACACAAGAAGGATAATACAACTGTGTGTCCATCACAGGAAGTACAGCAGTAAGGAGAGCGAGGATTAAGGGGGGTGTCAGGATATGTTTGCCGGGAGGGAGAAATGAGAACGTGTGATGTTTGCAGAATGATGAAATGTTGGACAACAGAAGATTATTGTTAAGGTAACACTACAGCATGTAAGGACGTGCTTTCACCCCTTTTTTTTAACCACACACTAACATGGGTGCAGATCCAGGAGGGGAGGAGAGGAGGTGTGTCTTCAGTTCTCCTGAAAAACAGAACATGATTGAAAATATGTATCTATTAGAATCAGAATCCACATTAGGAGCGGTGTGGTGGCACAGGTTTTAATTACACGTTTTAAGTACCTGGCGAGGTGCGTTCACGTCCTCGCCAGGTACTTTTACTGCCGTTCAACATGTGTCGGTGCTGCTGCGATAAAAAACAAGCACCTGGAGGCTATTAGTGCACCTTACTGTTTTCTGAAGAGAAGCTGCTCCTTGCTG
This sequence comes from Lophius piscatorius, assembly GCA_009660295.1. NCBI lineage: Eukaryota > Metazoa > Chordata > Actinopteri > Lophiiformes > Lophiidae > Lophius > Lophius piscatorius. Next base: position 17,852 of record VRLP01001720.1, read on the forward strand.
CAGGAACAGATACGAGGAGCAATAGTCTACTTTAAATGTTTCAACTCCGGAAAATAAATCATCCGTTTCAGCAATTTCCAATTTTGTTGATGTTCTTAATTAAAAACAGAATGTTTTTTTGATGTTACATGAAAAATATAGTTTTCTAGCCTGCTGAATGAAAACCTTTGATGGGAAATGATTCCGCGAAACACAGCTGATAGATAAGGAGACCTAAAAAAAAAGGATTACGCTGCTTTTTGACTATTTTCCACTTGTTTGTTCAGAAATCTATAAAATGAGTAAATGAAATACAAATAAATTGCTATAATTCCTCAGATTAAACATGGCTACTTTGAGTGCTGTTGAGTTCGCCCCCCCCATGGAGCCTCCATCTTTGATTCTGGCCCCCTCTGTGTTTTGAGTTTAACACCCCTGTCTTACAGCATGACGGATCCGGGTTCAGATCTGCCTACCTACCTGTGTGGAGTCTGCGTGGGTTCTCCCCAGGTAATCAGGTTTACCCACAGTCCAAAAACGTGCAGCATAGCTGAATTGGTGACTTTGAAAAAAATATGAATGCGAGTTTGAATGGTTGCTTGTCTCAATGCGTTAACCCGGTGATGAACTGGTGAATTAATCAGATGGGATAGGCTCCAGTAGATGAATGGATGAATCAACATCCGAAGAATCCTGCAGAAAATCTGTGTGGAAGTGGGTTTTAATCAGGTAAATCAGTCGCAGGAGGGAGATAGTGGGTGTTCTTCAGGGAACCTTGTCAGGGAGAGAAAGTCTATCTATTACAGGTGCCGACTGTTGAGCTGATTAAAGTTTCAAAGTGGCTTGTAGTGGATATTTTGGATAATAAATGCAGGGAACCGATTTTGCTACGATATACTGCTTTGTATTATAGTTTGTGACAAATAAAGGCTTCTTCTCTCTAATCATGAAGTCTTCCTTGTAGAAACCACACATCAAGGAAGAAAAATAAAAGTCCTTACGTGTCAGAGCGGTGCTATCTATGAATTTATCACTCTATACAGTCAAACATAGCTCATTCACCTCTGACCACGCACCATTTTGTTAAAGAGGTTTCGGCAAAAGGGATGGCAAAAATGATCAAGGCAGCTTGAAATAAAAACTATTTAAGCTTCTGAGCTTTCAAACAGATCTTTGTAGATGATCATCGAAAGCGACAACTGACTGAGAACCTTAGCTTTGGCTTTACATCCCAGACGATTTATTCACACAGTATGAGTTGGAATCGAACAACGGCAAATGTAAAATCAGATAGTGTATGCCCAGCTTCTGTTGCAGTAGTGTGCCGGACCCCAGGTCAGAAAGATTGAGGGTCCGGTTTACATTACAAAGAACAAAGTTTTACGTGAAACGGTAACATTTTATTAAACAAACTTCAGGAAATGAGTTTCAGAGTGTAACATTTTTGAAACATCACTGTCTCCACCTAGACAGGCAAAACGCAATCCTTGTGGAATTTGTGATGTCTTTGCTCACATTCCAACCTAATAGCCACACGTGGACAAAACAGCAACAAAAACAATGTCGGACTATCTGCTTCTGTTTGTGCTGCGGACTCAGAGACTTTTAACGCTCCTGCAGTAAACTGTTGAGTCTCTGCACCTTTACTGTAAGAAAAGAGATCATCTACACTTCCTGGTTAATATTGAGGAGTTACACTGCCAACTACTGGACTGGCATATAGACTACATCATTTTATATACAAGTAATTCCTGTGGATCCATGTGTTCAAGGATAATTTGTTTCAAATATTTAAAAACTTGTGTTTGCAAATGTTTTGAAAACTCAAGGAAGAATCTTATCGCGTTTTTAGCTAATACTGCGCCGTTTAAACGAGACCTGAGACTAACAGAAAAAAAAACCATGCTAGTTGTCTGAAAAGCCCAAACAGTGAAGAAGTCGTTGTTGTAACTGATAAGTTGTAACATCTTTGGACAAACCAGGCTTATAACACATCCACTGCTCCGGATGACCAGAATTATGTTCTGCCAGGCCGGGTTCTGGAAGTCTACTGAGAAAATGAGTTTGTTGTAAATAGATTACGGTTACATGATGAATCCTTTTGTGGTGCACAAAGTCAAAGCCAGGATATAAAATGTCATCAACTCCCTCGATCTTTGAACCGTTCACAGATTCCACAGATTGATGCAGCGTCATCCGTATAGTTCGGTACCAATGAATATAGCAAGCAGATCTCCCTTTGTCCTTGACCACGAACATTGATTGCGTTGACAGATTGTCGACAACAGTGATGACATTAACTATTTATAGCCCTGAAAAGTCAGGGATAATATGGAATCCTCATGACTGCCGATGCATCCGCCATTACAGATCCTTCATGTTAAGACCAAAACTCTAACTCTAACTCTTAACTACTTTATCGATCAATTTCAAATTTTGTTCCGAAATAAAGCTTTGTACGAGAAACAACTGGGTTGATTTTGGGAAAGGTCGGTTGTACAGTTATGACACTTGGGGGTGCTTAATTGCCAAAAGTTGTTGGGCTATAAAATCCCAAGCTATGGTCCAATTTTGTCCAAATTTGATGCATATGATTCTACGAGAGGAGATATATCTTGTATATGTCATATTTTACTCTAAAGTTCACGTTTTACTCACTAGGGGGACCTTCTTTTTTGTTTAAAAAAAAAAACTCTTTACCAGACATGCCTTGATAACTTTCATGGATTATTTTCAAAATTTATACCCACATAAACCTTAGAGCAAGGAAAGACTGGATTGATTTTCGGAAAGGTCGGATGTATATTTCCGACACTAGGAGGCGCTTTACCTCATAATTTCTCAACCATTGGTACCAATTTAGTCCAGTTTTGGTGCGTATGAATTGACTCGAGGAGATCTCGCTTGTTCCTTGTGTTTCCATCACAAGAAGGAAAATTTTTATGATAAGTTTTTCGGACATAATGTAATTCGAAGAGTTCAATCAGGACGATTGCTTGTACAACAGAGGGGATTGGGGGCTTCTTGGTGATAGTGTAGACTTGTGATGTATTATTTACCCCATCCCCCCTACCCAGATCAGCCCAGGTGAATAATTCCGGGGATGGATCCCCCCTGACTCTGTGCTTCCTATGTTATAATGAGATCTGTGCCCTTGCACAAATTGATTGAAAGTAGGCACCCCCTCCCCCCACTGGCATCTCACCCTTCAGTTAAACATGGTCCAAGCAGAAACACCTCTTCTCTCAAAAAAGTGTGACATCACCCTTGAGCTCCAAGGTGATGATTTTTTCTTTCCATAACAGAGAAGAAACCATCATAAAAAATTATGCAGCAAGCACGTTTTCCATGTCCTTGACATGAGGGTATGAGGTTAGAACTTACACCTACACTGTTTCCTGTCTCTCCCTCTGTATTTTAAGTCCTTGCAGACGAACAATGATCTATTTCTGCTGCACCTCTGGCCATGTGCTATCCATTAGCCCACTTGTAAATGCCTGAGCATGTGCTGCACTGCAGTATTTTGCAGCATGCAGTCAAACCCCTTCAGTGCTTCTGCAGCTGTGAAAATCAAAGAAATCCACGCAAAGTCAATAGAAATGCACAGAATGTGAGATTATTTTTGAAGCGCAGCTAATGGAGGGTGGGCATGCATGTGTGATAGACAGATAAGAGGCTTAACGGAAAGACAGGAAGAGTGCAGTCAAGTGTCTGCTGTCTGCATTTACAGAATCTTATCAGATTCGTCAGACAGGGCGAGGCAGAGAGGCAGATGAGGGACAGGGGAACACATTCAGCAATATGAGAGACATTCAGACATCCCTCCAGGCATGAGCTTTTCTTACACAGCGCTCTTCTTTCTTTTTTGCAGCTTCGACAAATGCACAGGAAGTAAGGAGGATCCTCAGACACCACAGAGCTGCTTGAAAAATCCCAGCTCTGGGCATGATAGGAGACAGACATGCACAGGTGCTGCTAGAGAGAGACAGAAAGAGAGAGAGGGAGAGAAAGAGAGAATGGGTGGAGAGAGGGGAGGCGTAGGAGGAGACTTGCCTCCGAATTGAATTGCTGGAGCTGGAGTGCAATTCCAAAACAGCTGTCCGGCAGACGTCAACAGAAGTGCAGCCCCAAGGCAGAGTCAGTGTCAACATGCCACTGGAGCAGCCGGGCAGCCCCTGATCACACACAGCACCGTCAGGAGAACAGCAGCAGTTCCAGGGAAGGATCAGGAGCTCCGCATCAGAATATCAGAGGTAAGAGAGAGGTGATTGCCACATGTTTGATTTCACACAGGAGCTGCAGTTTACATCATGTCATTTAGGGGAAACTGAGGCCCGACCATGTCTGGGGATATTTCTTAGTAACAGTGAAATGTGCCAAAGTGTGCACGGAAAGTTAAGCATGTGCAACACAAGGGCTGATCTGTTAGGAGGAACATGATATCCTGCCCAGACATTTTCAGTCTGGCTACACGCTTAAGGCATGTTCCAGTGAAGTGAATGGCTGTGCGTACAACTCTGCATGGGAGCAGTTACACAGGAGGTTTTTATCACCACGCCGGGAGGAGAGGTCTTTATCTGTTTTGCCTTTCCCTTCATTTGCTTCCCTGCCCTCTACAGCCAAGGATAATTCTGGCAAGTGCTGGTCATGCTTGTAGGTGTCACAAAGGGGAAAGAGAATAAATAGTCCACACCGCTACGGGCCCCCAAAAGAGTGGCCTGAGCCTGTAATTGAGTTTTTTTAGGCAACAAACAGCTCGCGCTGGTCTCAAACACTGCTATTACCCTCTGTGGTACCCCTTGCTTTTTATAACAGTTGCAAAGAAGGGGTCGTTCTGCTATTCAAAGGCGTGACAGAAGTCAAGGCCATGGTTAGAAGCTGGACGACTCCCACAGAGCTGCTTTGAAGATGCAGTTGGAGGAATACGCGAGTGATGATGTTACGCTGACCACAACTCTTACAGAAGTGCGGCGGAGCAGCGTGGTTAATTTCAACAGCACTGATGGGAAATGTCAGCGCGGTAAGCTCATCACGAGCGGAATATGCAGGGGGATGCAGGCTTCTGTTTAAAAGAATGTGGAAGTGGGGTTTTTAACAGCGTGCGTCCCTCATCACAGAGCAGTTTGGTGAACGGGGAGCGCTTGTTTGGGCTAACGTAGAGTTCCTCTAAGAATATCCTGACCCATTTATATCACATGTGACTTTAAGGTGTCCAGAAATACCCAGACAAATCACGAGCTGTTAGTTTAATTACCAGATACCAACCCCGCATTTATCTGCCTCCACACTCTGACTTTCATCACCTCGCTCCCTGGCCGGCCCCCCTCGCTATTAACTAACCCCTCCAAGCATGAACCAATGAGGCACAGCTCCTTTTTTTAAGGCTGGAGCGGATCCAGATCGCTTCATGCCGAGACAGATAGCTCATGCTGACCCAATGACACACTGGCTTTACCCTGCTTCTCTTATTGTGACTGGATTGCCGCCAAGGGAAGCAATTTTTATCTTCCCCAGAGGTGTAAATGAAGCCGGCGACCAAATGCTGCGGAGGTGGCGGGTGAGGCTTTGACCAGTCAACACGTGTCGCTTCATTCACACCAAAATGAGGGTGCAAATCTGGCCTCGGCTTTGAGATGCTACCAGAATACATCTGCTGAGCTATTAGAAGCCTGCAAAGACACACATGGAATGATTAGGTCACCAAGCCACAGAGATCCTTCCTGAGAACTCATTATTAATTTATTTCATTTTGGACCAACAGAAACTTAATTATCTCTGCCAAGGAGTTCGTGTTTACACTCCGGTCTCTTGGCTAGTTGGAAGATCAGATTACACAAAACTACAACACGGATTTTTACCAAACTCGGTTGGGATGATGGTCCGCTCATTGAAAAAAATGATTCTGTACCCAAGTAATTGCTACTTTATAGATTTCAAAGAGTTATTGATTCTTTTTTCAATCTTATTTCAAAGTGTGTTACCCTTGTTTAAAACAAGTTAAATTTCTCACAACTAAAAGCATAAGACAAAATAGGTTCAATTTAATTTCCACAGACAGTCCAGATGATGTATGAGCAAAGGTGACGGACAGAAGGTTCTGGGTTTGAATCCCAACCTGAGCCCATAGATCCCAGCATTTCCATGTGGAGTTTGTATGTTCTCTGCATTTTTGAGTGGGTTCTCCCTGCATACCCCGACTTCTTCCCACAGTCCAAAAACATGCAATAGAGGGGAATTGGTGACCCTAAGTTAAAGCAATATTATGAATACATTTTAAAACTAAGCAAAAAAAATAATAAATGCATTCAACTTTAAAAGGAGAAGTATATCTAGATTAAGATACATTTATTCAGTGCAACCACTGGATATAAATTTAAGTTTAAGTACATTTAACAAAAACAAAATGTCAGTTTAGGGGTGAGTTAAGAAGCATTTTTTCCTCTGTTTTTAACAACAACAAAAAAGTGACTACACCGCAAGTTAAACTGTCATTGCTGGAGGTGTGTGTACTTGGAGTGGTTGAGGTTATGATAGCTATTTCTCTATGTAAACAATAAATCAATACTAATTTCCCCCAAGCTCTCGTTAAATGAAGCAGCATGTTGGTCATGCAGCAGATCGACACGGAACATTGTTTTCCTCATGCTTCTCCGTCGGCCTCTGGAATTCCAGTCATGTTTGTCATAGAAGCCAAACTGAGCCTCCAGCAGGACGGCTGACATGAAGGTCAGACCTCCAGCTTTCCACCATAGCAGCTGACTCCTACTGGCCACCAGTGTTGACCTTGAGAAGGATGCACAGCTGATGTGAGTTTAAGAGTTCCAGCTCTTCTGCCGGAGGATTTCCTCATTCCATACCACTGACTTCAAACAACATCATCATCTTCAATGCACGAGCTGTGCGCATCTTCATGCCACCGTAGAGCAGATGGTTGGCGCCGACCAGGCGTGGTATAATTTCAGCGAGGCACACCGATAGGAAACGTGTTTATAGAACTAAAGTCATGACGTTTCCGGTGAAAGTTAAAGAGGAGCGATTATAACAGCGATTTAAACATTATAACAAAGATAATCAGTCGAGCACGAATGTCATATAATGATCTGAATATGTGACAAAACACCCAGTTTGGATTTGGGATTGAAATCTTTGAAGGATTATAGATGAGGAAATCAAGATTGACGCTCGTTTTTTTTCACCCAGGAGAGACAGAGAGTGAAGTAAAGATGAATGTTTATTACAACAGATAATCTGTGACGATTAGTCTGTCAGAAAGTCTTTGGAATCCTCAGGCAGATTATAATTGAAGGGTCTCTGCTCTGAGCAGCAGCAGGTAGTTTTCCCCCTAGGAGTCTGGATTCTGCCGGTGACGGCTGATGACTCTGCTGATACTGATGCATGATGAAGTTGATGGATCTGCCGTCTGGGCACAGATGGGGAGGTGGAGGATGGGAACCAGCAGCATGAAGGAACTAGATGAATGGAGAGAATCGTGCAAAAAGACGATAGACTATCAACGAACGCGTGTCGCCGTCGACTGGCACCGGTTAAAATAACAAGATGGACCAGAACCAAAAATTTGCCTTTGTGGGTCTCGTCACTTCAAGTTGTGTTTAAGGCCTCAGCTGTGTCAGTGGAGAAAAACAATTTCATCACCGTGTAATCAGTATAATCATTAGTTTTGTTTGCTGATATTTCATTCAGCGGTAAGTCAGTACAAATGCTGTAGCTCAGCAGGTCCAGTGGTTGATGCCCATCAGGAAGGTCAGCGGTTTGACCCTGGACTGTCCCTGGGGTCTACATGCAGTAGAGTCCTCGAGCAAGACCCTGAAGTTGGCTTCATAAGTGGCTACCCACTTATCAGTGATAAGTGGCTTAGTGGCAGACAACTAACTTCACAATGTTGTTTGACAAAGTAATAATAAAGAGTACAAATCATTATATTCCCAAAATATTGGGGATGTAACGGAATGATCCTCGCCGCTGCCGCCGCCGCCGCCGCCGCAGATCCTTCCTGTTGAAACATAACTCAAAAACATTTTCATGGATCGTCTTTAAATTTAATAGCTACTTTGACCTGAGTGTGAGTGGTTTGATTTATGAGGAAGCTCAGTTGTATGATTCCGACACTAGGGGGAGCTTTATATCTAAAAGTTTTTGGGCCATAATTTCTCAACCGTTGGTCTGATTAAGTCCAAATTTGGTCCATATGAATCGACTCAAGGAGATCCATCTTATTTATAACATGTTTTACTCTAATAATTCATGTTTTTCTCCCTAGGGGGAGCTTTTCTATGAAAAAACTGTTTTTCAGACATGACTTGACATAGACCTGCTTCCTTTTTACCATTATTACGTAGCCAAACAGCTTTTGAATTTCTGCTGTATTCCTTCCCCTTCCTAAGCCGCCGTTATGTCCCGCTGCAGTAAGAATTATCTGCCAAGGACAGAGCAGAGACGATCCGCAGTGAAAGAAGGATGAGAGGGGGGGAAGAGAAATAAAAGCTTGAGCTAAACAAGAGAGGGATTTGGCCCCCTCTTGATCAAACGCCGCAGTTCTATCTCTCCAACACTGCTAGCAAACAAACACTCATGGCACAGATTCAAAACCGCTTTCTAGCAGTCAGTGCCCTGCATGTTGCACCCACCCTGACAGAAGCACTCAAATACACAAGGACCCCCCGGAGAGCGCTGTTAGCCTTCACCACAATCACACGTGCTCTGCATCCCTCAGTCTTTTTGTGGCGGCTATAGATAGTTCTGCAGTGTTTGCTGTGTGACAGGTTTATTACTGTCCCAATGAAATCTCTTAAAGTCAGGAGTTTTCACCCTGTACTCCTACAGTTTATTGAAATCAGCACATCAGCACTTCATCAAACAGGTTGGAAACACAAGAACCCATGTCCAAAACGGATGTAAGTGCAGAAGTTTCCAGTCTGCAGCTCGTCGTCCCCTCTGGCTCCACAGTAATGCTCCTGCCGAATAAACATAGCCTACTTGAAGAGCGTCAGATAAGGCTGATGCGTGTCTCTGTGGGATGGGCTGCAGTAGGAATGTGGATGTTTTCTTAGTGAAATGGTTTTTTTTTTTTGGTAGTCATGACCGCCCAGGCACTTTTTGTGCAGCGACGCACTCTGTCAGACGGTCATGGCTTACCGACCTCACATAAGTAAATATGTCTATAAATGGGCAAGCTCTCTCCTCACTGGCGCTCCCTCCAACCCCCCATCCGTCTCCCTCTCGCAAACACACTGTCAAAATCCTGTCCTCCTACGTTTTTCTCCTCGGTTGCTATGTCAGTCCAGTAGGTCAAACGTTCCTCTCTCTTTTTACTGGGTTCATCCCAGCTGAGCTGGCTGCCAGCCTGGTGACATTCTCGGCTAAGTTTGTAATAGAGAAGCCCTGAAAGGACTCAGGCAACCTTTACCAAATCCCAAACCTCCTTAATCATTGTGGTGAGATCTGGTTCCAGACTACACAATATCTTGGTCTACCGTGATGGTTGTTTAAGATTCACCACGTCAGATTAGGTAAACTGGAAAACATTGCAAGTTTGATCTCGACCATTTATTCACATCAAGTCATGTGAAGTCAGGGAGGAGGCGAATCCGTCAGGGCTATCAAGGCTCTCTGGAACCTGCTAGCTAGTCTTCTTTATGTTTGATTCTGCCTTAATTTAAGGAGACGTTCTTGTTTAGATTGTTTTTTAAAATCAAGTCCTGGTAGACTTAGTAGCCAAATATTAGATATTTAAATGCAGCAAACACACAATTTTATATAAAAAATACACCAAAAAACATCAAGATTAATTCATACATAGTGGCCCATAAAGAAAAACAACAGCATCATGCATCCAAAAGCATTTCCTTCAGAAAGCTATTAAACGTATTCATCGTTACAGGGAAATGTAATCTCTACCAATTAATTTCCCACTGGGCTGTTTGGTTGAGCACATTTTGAGTTTCTTATTGAAAGATGTGTGCAACTTGGCTGAACCTGTTAATAATATGACCCAGCGGCAGCATGTATATGCCAAAGAGAAAGGGGCCAAGGATGGAGCCCTGGGGGACACCACAGGTCAAAGTGGCCACCGAGGAGGAGGCATTTACGGCGGCTTTAGCCTAAAAGTCGAACTGATCTAATTAAAACTGAACTTTCCCATGAAATACAAAATTTTATCATGAAATAATTTTAGAAATCGGATTTTTCTTTCGCTTTTTAAAATTATGTTTGACCAAATGATGATTGAAAGAAATCGTTTTTCAATTATTTATTTTTTTCTTGTTGAGGACATTAAAGGGCTAATCTAGTCTTTTATCTTTTTTGGAAAAATGTCTCCATGCCCCTGGTGCAGAGTAGGAAAATGCAGTTTTTTACTGCCGCTTTGAAGAGTGCAGCTGGTAACTACCAGAGCTGACACAGAAGAAGGTCACAGAGGTCAGCCGGAACCCCAGCCTCTATAGATAAAAGTGTACCAGTGCTGTTGTCAGCGGGTGGTCAGCGCCGTCCAACCCACCAAAACCAAACCATAAAGGGTGCAGTGATGAGTGGGGGAATTTGAATTTAAAATAAATCATAGCTATGTAAAACGGATGAGGCTAGCTACACGCTATCAGCTTCTGCTCAGAGAAGAAGAATCCAAGTCAAATTTTTATATAGCAGCTTTAAAAGAACAACCAACATTGACAAAAGTGCTTTACAAAATGAAAAGGAACAAGAAATGGAACCAGAAAAAAGGTGGTAGATCCACTCCTTGGTGTCACCAAGAGGACGTGGCCTGTCCTACGAACAGAACTTCAGTGGCATCATTGCAACATTTCAGCCATCCTTTTTTCTCTATCGTTGGGTGTCTCCACTGTATGAGGGCCCGACACAAAGAATTTATCAGCAACGACTAGATTGTGTTTGAAGCAGGTCAAATGTCCAATTCTTGTCGTGTGAATCTGGCATTATGAGGTACACATTTTTCTCTCATTTCTTTTTTGACGGTTCTGGAAGTATTATTTCACGTGGTGTAGATTGTGCCAATGGTGTCTATTTGTCATAACCTATTATCTGTCCATAAATCACTGTTTCAGCAGCAATTGTTACATTCTGCAAGATACGGCCAGAAACGGCAAAGTTGGAAACTATTAGAGCTGCATTTTTTCACACAGACATCAGCGCATTAAGCCATGTTCCATGTAATTATCAGCGCTCCAGGCATGTGGGTTTATTTTTACTATTATTTGCCAAAATGACAGCATTATATTTTCCATTGGTTGGCAAGAGGGAAATTGCAAATTTAGATTTGATTCATTCATTCGCCGTAACCACTTGACCTGTTCAGCGACCCGGTGGCTGGAGTCTATCCCAGCTGACATCGGGCGAGAGGCGAGGTCCACCAGTACCAGTAGACGAGTCACCAGTTTGTCAGAGGGCCGACACATAGAGACAAACAACCATTCATGCTCACATTCACTCCTACGGGCGATTTTGGAGTCACACATTCATCTCTATTGCATGTTTTTGGACTGTGCGAAGAAGCCGGATTACCCGGAGAGAACCCGCACAGACAAGTGGAGAACCAAAAAGCTTCCCAGAGAAGCGCCGGCAGAGGTGGATTCCAACTCAATATGTCGGAATGGTAGTAACGTAGAATCCATGTTCTACTGTTTAGTTATGAAAAAGAGAGGCTTACACCTTAATCAGACATACATGCATCACATCACATGACCAGGGAAACGATGTTTGCACTTTCTTTTCCATGGATATTTGCCACTTAGAAGATCACGATACCAAAATTGAACAATTTTTCATTATTTTAGGTTGGATTCCATCAACAAAAAATAGTTAAATACAATCAGGGGTAACTGTCAATCATCATTAGTGACTATAAATCTAATACTGAACATAATACAGTCATCATGATCAGTTTTGCTGCCGATCATCGGTGTTACCCCGACTTTGTTAATAAGAAAAAATCCAAATAATGATATTTTTTATATTTTATTCAGTAAACAAACTGACATTTAAAAGGGGGAATATTCCAGAAAATGAATTAATATTTATTGGCCATAGTCTTGACCGATGTTGGGTAGGAGTAATACAGTGAAAGTGGAAAAATTATATTAATACATGAAATTTTAAGGCCGTTCCAGGAAGCATATATTCTAAGTAAAAAGGCAGGAGGGTTAATAAAAAAGATCAGTCCTGAGGGTTTGTAAAGTCTTGCTGTTATATCAGGCCTTTATTAAACTTGAACCTGACTCTTTACCCCCAGGACATGCAATCAATTCACGATCTGCGTCACCTTCTTTCTTAAAATCCACTTGCTCTATAATCCCTCTCTCTCTCTCTCACACACAATCCCCCTAAACCCCTGGGCTCCATCTCCTTCTATCTGTGTGTCGAAGCAGTAGCTCCTTCCTAAAACAGGCTACCCCTCTGATCCCAAAGCCCGACTTTGCTTCTCTCCAGAGCTGCAGTCCAGCTGTTCCACATTAGCACATCCATACTTGTGAATGCCAAAGGGGGCTCATGTGTAGAAATGTGCACAGAGCGGCCAAAAACCTTAGACCCAGGCCTCATCCTCCTTTGGTTTGGCTCCTAAACTCGCCAGAGTTTATTTGTGGGACTTGTGTTGGTGGCCAGATTTCTTTTTCTGGAGGGAAGGACAGGAGTTTTGCATCAATACCAGCGGTCATTGAAGTATCCTGCAGATGCTGCCAGTGCTGAGTTTACATTTCTGAAAAGAAAACACTGCTGACATGTTGTCTGTTTGTCTCTGATTTCAGGAAAGAGGCCATTTGATCTTCCTCCTCCGCCGGACATCACCGGTCCTCATTGGAATCTTATTCCCTGATCGATGCTTTATCGATGACATTACTGTGGGAGTCCTGCATGTCCCATCTGTCACTGAGAATGTAAATTGAGCTCCTCCCCTGGAGAACTGCTACATCCAGAACCCAAAGACCATTTCCGTCTTTTCTGTCCGGTATATCTGAGACCTCCTGCACAGCTAGAGTCATGCCGGCAAAAGCCCCCATATACCTGAAACCCATCAACAGCAAGAAGGGAAAGAAATTTCGCCTCAGAGATATTTTGTCCCCAGACATGATCAGTCCACCGCTTGGAGACTTTCGCCACACCATCCACATTGGCAAGGGTGGCGAGAGAGACGCCTTTGGGGACATGTCTTTCCTTCAAGGGAAGTATGAACTCCTTCCTGGGAAGCGAGACGTCCACCCTCAATATGGAATCCAAAGTGAGTTTCTGAGGGCCAACAGCACCGGTGATGCTTCCTTCGCCGAGACCCCCTCTCCGGTGCTTAAGAACGCCATCTCCCTCCCAACTATCGGCGGATGCCAGGCCCTCACCCTTCCTCTGATCTCCTCCACTGTGTTCTCCTTGCCCCCGGAGCCGCTGGAAGACATCATCGGCCCCACAGCCGCCATGAAAGCTGAGAGCTCAGAGGAGGTGGAGATCCTGCAGATGGACGCCCTGCTGCACTCAATGGACGTCTTCAGCCGCGAGCCTTCGTCTCCCTCAGCAGATATTCAGTCGAAGCCCGACGTCCTGATGGATTTGCTGGAAAACACGGAAAAGTCCACTTCTAAAGGGGTCGCTAAAGCCAACAAAATAAACAAGAGCGAAGCCAGGTTTGACAAGCCTTCATCATATTTCATCAACAGTCACAGCTCCTTCAAAACCAACGGATCCCTGAACAGCAACGCCAGCAGTGACAGCTTTGACAGTTTAAGCGGCAAAGGGGACTTCCAGAGCGAAATCTTCGACGGCAGCCGGAGTCACAATGGCAACGGTTTTGGACACTTTAACCACGAGCACGCAACGGAATTCAAGCAGGAGCTCTCAGAGTGCAACGGAGAGTGGGTGGACAGGGACAGTGGGGTGGAAGAGGGTCGCATCTGTGATTTTGAGTTTGAGTTTTCCAAGGAGAAGAGCACGTCTCACGATTCGCTCGCCCAGATCACAGGGTCTTTCCTCTCCCTCGAACTGGATCTGGGTCCATCCATCCTGGACGATGTGCTCAACATAATGGATAAACCCGCAGTGAAGAGCAGGCCTTGAGCTGCGTCGGGACCCCAGGAGGAGAAAGGGAATTATTAAATAACCGCGACGAGGAGAGAAAGACTCAAAGCAATCAAAATGGTGTCTGGATATATCATTGAGATGGAGACGGGCTACAAAAAGACAAAGCTGCTTATGTTTTTAATGTCAAAACATATTACTATTGTAGCTTCTATGGAGTGATTCTTCTTCTTCTTCTTTAGTTTTGCCATGCAGGCCGCATGTTTGAGATGCATGTACTATTAAGTTCCAGCTAAAACACGTCATGCCTTACTTTAAAAACATCACGCAATTGATTTGTGTTCTTACGTTGACTTTCACCGTTTATATACAAAGGTTTTGAGGTTCTTTTTTACACACTCTTGCATTTTGTGACTTTAAGCGTGTTTAACAAGGCATTATTATTTTGTCACATAATACGTTTCCCACATGGCTATTTCCAACAACAGAACACTGCATATTTGTGTTTTTACATTTTAAGCACAAATAAATTGGTTTTGTCCTATTCCGGCTAATTTTTTGCAGGTCGTGTCTGACTGAGAGTTAAAGCGTCTGAATGTATTCCCTCTATCATCTTAGTGCAGTGTTTGATGCCAACAATCAAAGCACAGCACAGCAGAATTATGTGTGCGCAGACCATTTATTCCAAAAGCTTTAAAGCTGAATTTAGAATTTTGGAATTATACCAGAAATCTTCAGAAATTAAAAAAGAAAAAGAAACTTTAAAAGGATGTTATGGCTGAAATTTATAAAACCAGTGGAATTATCTGTATGAAATAGTTTTCATATGTATAACAAAATTACTGAAATTAATTTTAAATTACATTTTTATTCATCAAATGAGAAATATTGGAAGTAAATAATGACTTTATACGACCGAGAAGACTTCATGGTAAATGAGAAAAATAATCTATGAGAATTCTTTTTCACGGTCAAATATTTATAATATAAACTGATAAGCAACTACATTATAAGAAGTGACTGGTGAAATCCAAACAGCACAGATAATCTCCACACCATGACACCAGTCAGTGGGATCACGGCCCATTTCAGCAGGCAAAACTTAGAATTATGTATCATTTTAAAAGTCCCCTTGAACAAGCTGTCCGAAAGCACGGGCCGTCCAAGTTTTCCTGACATGTCTGAAGTTAAGTTAAGTGATTAAATTCACCTGGTTTCAGTGATATGTATAACTGTGAGTCATCTGCATAGCAGTAAAAGTTTATGGATAGTATCCTGATGGTGTAACCTGAAGGAACCAACGCCGGTCAGCCATAGCATTCTAAACGCTGACAGCTGAAGTCAGAATAACATTAATTAACCCGTTACCGTGGCATGTGTCAGTGGGTAGGATACATTAGACAGCATTTGAACATTTTGTTCTGACGTTGTTTTGGGAAATAGGAAAAATGGAGAAGTAAAAACAAATCCGAGCAATTCTCACAAGGGACAAATTGAGGAAAACAGATGATTGGCTCAGACATCTCTAAAGATCTACAAATCAAATCAACCTGCAGCCCATTTTGTAAACTGCAAATCATTTTGGATGTTCTCGGTGTACAGTTGTGAGTATCTACCAAAGTGGTTCTGGGGAAGTAATACCGGTGAACCAGAAACAGGGCCATGGACGCCAAGGCTCACTTTCGTGCATTGGGAGCAAGACTAGCCAATGTTGTCTGATACCACAAAAGAGCTACTGTTGCTCAAATTGCTGACCTTGATAGAAAGAAGTTGGAACACACAGTAACATCACACAGCTGTTCTGGCAGCAAACAAAAGACCTACACAATATTAGGCAGGTGGTATTAATGTTATGGCTGGTTGGTTTATAACAATCCTGGAAAAACAAACATGAATCCACCAATCCATGCATAATGAGACAGATGTGAGTGTGTAAGGCTCTCTTCCTGGCATCTTTGTAGGCGTACCCCTTTTCCACCAAAGATGTTCCAGGACTTGTTTGGAGCCAGAGCCTGTGTTTCCACAGACAGAGATTGAGCTCTTGTCCAGGGAAACTTGTGCCAGAGTGGAACAAAGACATCTAGAAACAAGAGCACATCACATCAGTAGGTAGGGCGGGATTATCATAACCAAACAAAATCTTTGTTATCGCCATTTTTAAAAAACCCAAAACAGAATAACAATAGTGAGGTTGCTGACAAGACAAACTGTCTCCTTGCACTGGGGTTCCCCACAGGACATGCATAACAAACTAGATTGAGGACAAAGCCACTCACTGAAGCAAGGCAGCATGAGCGTTGCTAATGGTTTACTTGTTGAGTCAACTCTGGACTGGTTCTGGCTTCAGCCGTGAAGTAACGCATGGTTGGATCGGAGGAAAAGAGTCAATGTGCAAAATCCAACCTGTGCTTCGATAGAGCTCAAAAAAGAATCTTTGATAAATCGGGCCCACGCTGTCGTCCCGGACGACAAGAGTATACCCCCAAAACGCAATCCCCCTGATTGAACTCCCCAAATTAAAGGAGTACCAATGACTTGAATATCAAGTATCCATGTTAACGGCAGGTAGGATCATGTAAGACATTGACATCGAAAAACATGAAAACAATACCAATATACTGGGAGTACAAGCTGGAGCGTAAGGGCAGTGGAAAATCTGAAGCAACCAATTAGAAAGCAACCTCAGGTCACCTGCCTGCCAAAAGTAGAAGGACTTCCATGAAGTCTTGTTTGGCCCGTATCCCTCGGCCACCAATAGTCTCCAATACAATTTGGAAACAATTTTAAAGGAATGCTGAAAGACTAGCAGGCTGGCTGTGGGTAAACAATAATAATTCGAAACAATGGTTGGGTAAGCTATGTTCCACAAAAAGTATTTTTTTCATAAAAAGGTCTGCATAGTGAGTAAAATGTGATTATAAAAGATAGACATGCTCAAGTTGATACATATCCATGAAATCTGGACTAAATCAGGCCAGTGGTTAGGAAGTTATGTTCAAAAATATATTTTACTGAAAAGGCTCCCCCTAGTGAGTAAAATATGAACTATTAGAGTTAAATACAACACATAAAAGATTAAATCTTCTCAAGTCAATTGAAATGCACAATATCTGACAGAAATTGGACAAACGGTTGAAATAAAGTCTCTCTAGTGTCAGAAATGGACAACAGCCCATTCCCAAAGTCAGTCCAGTTCTTCCTCACACTAAGGCCTTTGTTGATAAAAGAAAATACGAAAATGAACCCTGACACAGTTTTTGAGTTATTGCGTTAAAATTAAAGATCTGTGGCAATGGCATTTCATAATATCCCTGATATTATCCCAAGATAATTCAAGGGTGAGGATGAACATCGGAATGAGGCTGGAAAAAGCTGTGACACAAAAGAGGCAGGGTAAATGAAAAACATACCGAGGGAAGAAAGGAAAAGTCACAGATTGACAGAAAGACAGACAGAATGGATTTATTTTTCTCGCCGCTGACATTCCTCACATTCTGTCTCCCTGCCCTGCAGTGGGAGCACCCGTGGGCCTTCATCTGCCGACAAAGGCGCCTGCTCCATTTGTGTGCGTGTGGACAGAACAGGCAGAGGATGGGTCTGTGAAATGCTCTGCATTCCAGCTCACGAGTGTCCAGGACCAAACATAAATCAGCTGTTTTCAGTTCAGGGAGGAGGCTCTGATCTCCCAGCAAGATGAGGGCCGCTGGAAATCTCTTTCTGTTCTTTTACAATAAACATACGGTAAGCTGAACACATATTTGATTTCAAAAGCGGCCTCCTCACCCTGACCCTCTGTCCCTCAGCCCCGTCCGTTGCAAGAAGCTTTAAGGCTCGTTTATAGTTAATCTACATATAAATATTGTCGTTTCAGCTCCAACTGTTGCATGGGTAAGTCTGTCCACAAGAACCGGAACATGGGGCAGCGGGGGAGTGTGGAGGGATCAGACACCGAGTAAAGCAAAACGTAAAATCAGTCACCCTACAAATAAACCACAATTCATGGAAATTACTCTAAAGATGATGTTTCACACATAAAAAAAAAAACTTTCTCACACCCCCAGGGTGAATTAGTTTAGTTTGGACTCGGACAAGTGTCACAGGTATGTACAATAAGTTAGCCTGTGTCGCTATCATGGTTGCTATGGAATGACGGCGACAATATACCCTTTTCTGTCCAACTATCAACTAATATTGGATATAATATCACAGATTCATAATGATAGTGTGTGTAAACTGCAGCAACATGATTAAAACACTAACTAACATCCCTGATTTGATAGTAGGGGACTTTATAAAGGTTTTCTGTAATTGTTATGACAAGGTCCTGAGCTCAGTGCAGGGGCAGTACTAGGGATTTATTATTATTATTATTATTACCTGGGTGTCCGGGGCCCAAGGGTGGCAAATATATAAGTAGAGGATGCCACAATGATCTGTTAATATTTATGCATAGTCTACAGATTCATTTTATTATTGACGATGTATTAATAAAAATCGATTCATACTAAAAAAGTTTTGATTATTTAAAAAAAGAAAATCAGCTATCTTGCGCACACACATGCCGGTTAACGATTGGTCTTTTATTTTTTCAGACCCTATAAATACAAATCAGCTAATGCTAACATTGACAAATAAATACGACCATATTCTTTTTTTGTTTTCATTTAAAGTTATTACATAATCCGATATAGTAAACAAACGACCAAAAATAAATCATCTTTATGTTAATTGATTTTAATCGATTGGGTGACAGAAATGATCCATGTGAAATTAACATACAGAGTAGAGCTCAGTAGCACTGTGTTTCGTGTGACTACAGAAACGACGCATTTTGGTAAGTTCCTACCACTACAGACCAGCAACATCTAACACGACCTGCAGTTCTGGAGAAGCTCGGATCTATTTGTTTTGGGATCACATTTTGATCCTTGTCAAACTCATTCAGATCCAAAAGTTTGCTTAATTTTCCTTTCTGCTTCCAACACATCAAATTCAGGACAAAATGTTCACTTGCTGCCCAATATATCCTCCCACTGGCAGGCGCCATGGTAACGAGATAATCAATGTAAATCCAACTTCAGCTGTCGATGATTATAACGTTTTGATCGCTTCGAGTACATTGGCCTTAAGATAAATCAAGGAGGCTCATGCCGGGCTTCCCCCAAACACGTGCCACTGTGTTGAACTCGTTTAGAGAACAAATGATTAACCTTCCAGCATCCAGAGTCAAATGTAATTATCTCGGCAATCTGACTTCACTTCTGTCATCGATGGAGCCGATGCGGCAAACCTCTCTGGATTCCACAACGACCTCAGAATGTCCATAAAGAACCACCACCATCAGAGCCGAGGCATCAGAGGCTGCTGTAAAACCAGATGTGAGAGGAGACGTGAACATTTCCTCACATTAGAAACACCAGGTCATGACAGATTCCTCAGCCGTTGGAAAATCCCAGCATTAGCACTGGGAGTGTGAACGAGCTGAAGAACACAACCTCCGCCTAATGAACACCTTTGCTGTCTGGGTAATTACTGTGCTTATACCTGCAATGGTACATCATTGACGTGATGACTGCCTTCATTTTGACAGCGGACCCCAAGCAAACCTCCTTTAGTGGACAGAGGAATGTGCAACCACAGCACGGTGGCGTGTTATGTAACACGTTAGTGTTTCTGTAGAGTCAGAGCCAAAGCTGTCGGACTCAAAATACCAGGAATTACCAGCGTTTCATAAAAATCTAATACTCAACATATTTTACTCTTGGAACACTGCCTCCGTGTTCCCTTCAGTGTCCTGCATGACACACAGGATGGACATTTTTGTTTGTGTGAGCTAACAGTTGGCTGCATACTCACGTTCCATACAGGCATGTCTGGTCAGAGATTGATTTTAGTATTATTTCAAAGCGTAGACGACAAATCACCGCAGACTGACTTCCACAGCTGACACAGACACAGGCGGTCCTGTCTTGTTTCTGAATTAAGTCTTCACTGAGAGCCAGAGGACAGGCCAGAAAATACAGGAAGTGGAAGGAAGGAATAGATCTGGTGGAATGTTTCTCTTTAGTACAGGTTCAAGGTGAAAATTTGACCAGAAGAGACCACGACTCCGGTCGCCGCTCACATTTGAAGAGGTGTGTAAGATGTGCAGAGAGACAATCAGGCAGCTCATTGTGACGCCCACAGATTCAAAGGCAGCGCAATAGCTCTCTGAATATAAACTAATCAGACCTGAAACTAGACCCATGCTGTCGACACCGACAGGTTTTACAGCAGCCTCAGATGCCTCGGCTCTGATGGTGGGTATAACCCCAAAAGCTCCTGAATCCCCTGCACTGTACAAGTAATCTCTTGATTGAACTCCTCAAATTAAATATGTTTTTTGTTGTATGTAAGTTACGTCCTGAAAAACAGTGTTTTTCGTGAAGAAGGCTCCCACTTGTGAGAAAAACATAAACTATTACAGTGTAATACAAGATTGGTATCTTTGAGTAGATTTATTTGTGCCAAACATAGACCAACCATTTAAAAGTTACATCATGAAAAAAAAGGCTCCCCCTAGTGCATAGTATATAAGCTATTAGAGTTGAATATGTACAAGATAGATCTCTGTGAGTACATTCGTATGCCCAGAATTTTGACTAAATCGGACCAATGGTTGAGAAATTATGGCCCGAAAACTTTTGAATCTAAAGCTCCTGCTAGAAATACATAACCTTTCCCTAAATCAATCCAGTTCTTCCTCACACTAAGCTCTATGTGGGTATAAAATTTGAAATTCATGGCTTGGTTTTGGAGCTATATCCGGAACACAGCGTTTTTTATTTAATAGACAAAACTCCCCCTGGTAATGGTAGCAGCGATGGCGATGGCGATGACGATGGCGATGACGATGACGATGGCGATGGCGGTGACGATGACGATGGCGATGGCGGTGACGATTCCACAACATCCCCTTAACTTTATATAATTATAACCACTGACTGGTGAAGTCATAATGTCAATGATTATCTGCCAGTGGGAGGGATCTAACAGGCGGCAACTGAACAGTTGACCTGATGTCGATGTGTTGGAAGCAGAAGATTAAGGGCACCTGAGCGACTTTGACTAGGATCAAATTGTGACGGCTGGACGACTTGGTGAGAGCATCTCCAGAACTCTGCTGGGTCTGCAGTGTTTAGAACCCACTAAAGTGGCGGCATGACTACAGAGACAAATGGTTTGGGCATCTTACCAGAATGTCATTTTCCCTTTGGAGGTTTTCCAGGCACCTGGGAGGAGATCCAGGGACAGACCCAGTATTAACTAGAGTTACTACTTAGCTTATATGACCTGGGACTACATCTGAATGAGCTGGAGAGTGTTTCTAAGGAGAGGGACATTTGGAATAACCCGCTTTGCCTACTGCCACTGACCCGTCCTCTGGTAAGCAGAAGATAACGGATAATGGACGGAAGGATGGAACCAGGGAACTGGCGACAGCGTCATGAGCAGCTAAATCTCAAGGAGAACTACTTTAACACAGATTGGTGAAAATGAATGTGCTGGTTCTGACGGTAAGGCGTCAGAACGCAGAGTGACATGATGGAGCTATTTTGACGGAAACAGGGGACATACACAATGTAAGGGTATTGGTTTTAATGTTATGGCTGGTCGGTGTAGTTAAGTGATTTAGGGGTTTTTTTATACAGTTGAAATGGTGGAAGTGAGAACGAGGTAAAAAAAAGACGTGATATAATAATTACCTGCTGCCCAAGGATGTTTTGTTTTCATCGCGATTATTTAAAAACTATAACTGAATAGAATTTGGACAATAATTTGTCAAGGAAGAACAATGTGTCGTTTTAACATTCTCTGTGCTCCCCTTTTCTTTGGGTCATCAATGACTTACTTTTCATAAACTTTTGTTTTGTCAAACTGATAAGATAAGGTAAATACATTTTTCTAAATCAGTGTTGAATCGCAGACATTGCAGAAGATCTGGTTTTTAACTGTTTCATTTGCGGAAAGACTGTATCTAACCAGGCCTACAATCTCGTCCATGTCAGCAAGGGTACATCCTGGGAGAGGCCCCAAATCCCCTGCGTTCTACTGACCCTTAATCCAGAGCTGAAAATGATCAATGAAATGTACTTTTCGGTGTTATAAGGTGGAACCTATGATTTCCTTATTACAGCCAATAAAAAATGTTTTACTGAAGTAGGCGCTCTTCATCATCAGTAGGCAGGTATAAGGATAATTGTTTTTATTTTCTTTATGTGAAGATGAAGCACGAGTATAAACCCAGATTTAGCAGAAATGATCAATCCAGAGAAGAGGGGAGAGTTTAACTTGAAAAAATGCTTCCGATTAAATTAAAGCAAAAAAAAGCAAAATGAAGAGACCAATCATGAGATGGAAATCAACAAAAACATGTAAGAAATTTATCTGAAATCGTTCCAGTGTTTTTTGAGGAGTTGTGGACCGACTGTAGCTACGTTGGGGGCATAAGACGGCCAAGGCCAAAACTGAGAAAAACAGAAAACACTGGGGGAAAAAAAAACCTGGAATGTGAAACATCAGAGGTACAATAACAAACTATCACGAAAGGGAAGGACAAAAGACTTAATTCACCCGGAGGAGGGGGGAAATAGACACAGGTGGCACCAACGCGGGTGGGCCTGGCAGTTTTAAGGATAAAAAAAAAAGAAAAGGTAAGTAATATTGAAACACAAAGACAGTTTGAAACAGAGATTGGCTGCCAGAAATGGTGACCTCAGGATGCTAGAGGAGTTTAACAGAAGATGTTCGAGTGAAATTTGGCAGGTGGAGAAACCCCAAATTCCAGAGTAGCAGCGAGAGACAGACAAGGTCCAGAGAAAATATGTAATCGTCTGATCCGATGCGTGAGAGTCGACCTTCAAAAGCATAACACCACAAGACTGAACACAGCTAGCCAACAAAAACAACATTTTGTATCATGCCATCAACGCCGGCCGTGGGAAACTGGAGTCTATTGGAATATTGAACTGGAGTGATAATATAACGTGTGAAATAGCCAAATGCTTTTTGTTTTGTTTTTGGTATCCATCCAAGGTGCCGGGACCCCGGTCTAGCCGGTTCTGGCCCACTTTAACGCCTGTCTATCTGCAGTGATGTGAAGATGTAAGGAAGTTTTTAGTCAGAAGGGCTATCCCCTTCAGTGATCTCACCAGCCACATCTGTCCGACGCTGACTCACCTTCATCTTGCCGCCGTCATTTAAAACCTGATTCTCTCCGTTCAACTACTTCCTTTAGGCGCCCGTCACGCTGTTGGCTGTTGGCTTAGAAAAAGCTCGGATGAGGAGATGTGTTTGGACTTAGATGTTTGAACAGTAGCTTTAGCTGGAAAAACTCAACCCTGGCTCCAGAGAGGGATTTTATGTTGAAGTGGCAGAAAGACACTGAAGAAATGATTCGCCTCTAGAAGCCAATAAAGAAGAAGAAAAACATCATGATTAAGTTGTAGCTTGTTTCTCTTCTCGGGACCTCTCACTGGTGCTGGTCACCCCCACGGGGCGCATCCCCCCCTACGTTTGGCTTAGAAAGGTTAATTTGAGGAGTTCACTCAGGGTGATTGCTTGTACAATGCAGGAGATTTGGGGCTTTTCAGGAATAAGCGGGGCTGGCAGCATAGGTCTAGTTTCTTTCTATATCTTTGTAAAGAAACCTCGTCACCTGACAGAATACTGGCATATACTGATGCCTTCATCTGGATGCAGGGGGCCACCATTGATTATGGGATGGGGAGGTGTGAGCTGAAATGCGATGTAGCTTACGATCTGGAACCATCAAGAAGCCTCACTGAACCTTTGAGAATCTCCACAAGTCCATGTTGTTAGTTTTGTCTGAAGAAATGGGCAGCATGGTGGTGTGGTTCTCAGAACTGTACATGAAAAACTCAAAAGGGTTCTGGTTTCAAGTCCCTTTGGGGACATCATCCAATGTCAGCTGGCTCCAGCTCGGCTGCAGCTCCGCACAGGATACACGGTTTCAGAAAATGATGGATGGATGTTTGAAGAAATTGTGTGTGATTATAAGTTTTGATAAACTATTACGGTGTCTAAATTCTTAACATCAGTTAGTTCTAAACACTAAACTACTCATTTTTAGTAAGTTTAGCCCAAATGACAGAGTTTTCATTGCTTGTAATCAGAGCAAATCACTTAAATTTCAGTATTTTTGTCCAATTTTACGGCCCATTACTGTCTCTCAGTGAATACATTTATGCTAAATTCTAGCCAAGGCAATTAGCAGTTTTTTTTGCTCAACATAAAACAATGTTCGGCTTCTTTCTAGTACGGCTGGCTTTGCAGTGGGAAGAAAAAAACGTACGTTTAAACTGTATTGTGAGGCAGATTCGATGATAAAATATAAATCATAGTCCAGCTAAAGCTACGTATCCTGACATTACAAGGCGAGTGATTCAAGAACATTTCATGAAGCGCGAGATCTGGCTCCTCTGCTGCCAAAGCAAGCACTGCCCCATTTTCCAGCCAACCCCACCATCAGAGCTTCATAAGGAACTCACTGTCTCACGCCGAGGTGTTGGTGAAGGAGCCCCTTATAATCAGAGCCGAGCTGTGTCGGACTGATGATCGGGCAAATTTTAATAAGTTGTTTCCGCGCTGATGGAGTCAGCAGGATAAAGCTCTTCTTGTCTTCACCTGCTCGCATGTCCTACATTACAAGGAACACAGAGCGCTTCAAATCAGGCCTGCAGGAAATATCTGAGCCATGAGGACAGCTGGGCTTTTCTTGGAAATATTAATGTCCAATATTTCTCTTGCTTGCTGGGGAGATATTATTCCATGTTGATTCATGCCGTACCTGTCCAAGAAGAACGGACCGTCTATTATAATCAGGGGCCTCGGTAGTAGAGGTTCCTGGGGAACATTTACTTTGGGATGCTGAGTATGGAGCTTGGACTCAAGTGTTCTGCAGCTCTGCTGATTTAGCAGCGCCGGTCTGCAGCTCCTATTCAAAAGACAACAGGGGAGAGAAGAGAGCACTTATCGTGAGGGGTGAATGAAGGAGCTGGAGCGGCGCTTGATGCAGTGCAGATACGAGCTCGCTCACATGCAGTTTGTTCTGGCAGGCGGTGGATGGCTCAGGTTCTGTTGACTGTTGTTTGGCTGATGGTTGCCATAGCGAGTTGAGTTTATGTCTCCAGCACGTGAGGCCTGAGCCGAAAGGAGGGCAACGACAGGATGGGAGTTAAACAGAGCGCCGTCACCTCAGAAGGACAAGAATACCTCTTTGACTAAATCCAGGCCCGGTTAATCCTGATTCCATGCCATGTGGAGTAAAATACAAGTACTGAATGCTTAATTGTATTATTTAATCATCGTTAAGGTGGGAACCGATTTGGGGATATTTGCACCGGTAAGTGTTCAGCACTGGTCTTGTGTGAACTGGACTGTTCAAAAGTGCTGGACTGACAAATCATTTCAGGCTGTTGGTACCAGTTGGTTAAATAACAATCATATTTCTACTGCTCCAGAATATCCATATTTTATCAGACTTTGATCTAACTCTCAGGTTCAAACACATATAATTGCTGGTCCAGCCATTATCTAAAAGACAATTGAAATATTAAATGCTATTTTTTTAATCTGTAGGCTTTGAAGACAGGAACAATAATAAGAAAGTCTGGGATGTGATGGAATCGACATCGCCACTGCGGCTGCCGTAGTTCCTTCAAGTTAATGCGATGTGTGTTTTTTGTTAGGCTCCGCTCAGGTGTCCAGGATCGTGATTGCTCATGAGGTTCACCTGGCCCCAAGAAGGGTTTAAAAGTTCCTGTTGCAGCTTTGGAGGAGGAAGCTTCTAGACTGGGGCTGATGGTTGTGATGTCTCTCAGCCCAGGATTTTTAGACTGTTGTTAATTTAGTGTATTTTGGTAACATTTGGTTAATTTTGTTACTTGATGGTTTTTGTTAATGAATCCCATGCATGTGGTTTTTACTGGTGTCTTTAGTGGTTGTTTTTGGTCAGAGTTGGACTTTTGTTAGCCCCATTGGGCCATTTGAAGTTTGGGGCGTAACAGGGGGGTTACGCCCCATCCCCCAGGATGAGCTGGAGAGATAAGTGGAGAGATAAGCAGAAGAAAATGGATGGATTGATGGATTTTCAAATTTTGTACACACATCCACCTTTTTCCAAGAAATAACCTTGAATGGTTGGGAAAGGTCTGGCCACAATTTCCAACCGTTGGTACAAGTAAGTCCAAATTTGGTGCATATAAATTGACTTGTGAAGATCTATGTTGTAAATCATTTTTAACTCTAATTGTTCATGTTTATTCCCTGATGGAGTCTTTTTTTTTTTCTTTTTTTTTAACTTCACTTTCTATATGAGGAGTTCAATCAGGGGTATTGCTCGTACAACGCAGGGGATTTGGGGGTTTTTCAGCTATACACCTTCTCTGTAGGGGATGACGGCGTAGGCGTAGTTTGTTCTAGTTCTTTTTTTGAACCCACCAGAACTACTACTACTACTAGTACTACTACTGTTCACGCTGCACCTACCTCTCTATGTCCAGCTCAGGTTTCAAACTAAGGCCCCAACACTAATCCTGTTAACAAATAAACAGGAGTGGCAGCATGACCTCTTTGAATGACCTCTGTCGTTATTGTTCATATTTAGTGATGTTAGAATGGGACTGTGACATGGCGCAGTATGATGGATCATCTCTGGACATCAGGTCTCCTTCTAAGGCCGCACATGCGAATGAAACTAAAGTTAGTGATCATGTGACTCCTTAATATCACACTTGTCTATATTTTGTCTCTTTCAAAATGGCATGCCCCTGAACCAGGGCAGCAACCATCCATTAGGTGCTGTCCTGTCTGTATCACCCATACCAGGAGGTATTTATACATGTATCTGCTGTATTTCCTTCAGACAGCTCTCTGGGAATTCTTTCAGCGGCATGCAGAGGGAAAGCTGTGGGAGGCATCAGGTTCAGGGGGAGATCTCCCCTTATAGACGAGGGTGACTTCACGTTCTGTGTTTTCCTCTTGAAGGTCAACAACGTCTCTGTTACCCTGAAGACACGACTGCCCTCATTTACCTTCGGAGATCCAATAATGAGGCCGCGTCACTCAGGCGCTCCGGGAGTGGCAGCATTCCAATTCCTAACTTTAGATTGTTTATAACATTTTAATCCTGCCGAGATTTTCACACTGCAAAAAAAAAAGGAATTTGAAGAAGTCGAAAATGTCTTGTTTCTAGGAAAAGTATCCTTTTTTTCTTTTTTTTTTTTTAATCTGAAACGAAATAAATCTAATCTAATCGAGATATGCCGGCCAGTATTGACCTACTTTTAACCAGTGACAAAGTAAAACGTTTGTGTAATATCCCAGACAAGATTTCTTTCCTTTCTTTAAGAATATGGAAATGAAATTAAAAGAAATGTTGGCTTATTTAAGTTATTTTTAATCCTAATAATTAATGTTTGATAAAGATTAATGGACAGATTCTTAGCATCAGTTCAATCAAGGGACTAAAATACAAATTATAACACATGAAATGTCATATAATCAATTGTAATATACAATTCATAACAGGATGTTTTCAGCATAATTATCATTTACAACATTACATTCTCTCCCATTTTCAATATTACATTACTGTATTACTGTACCGCCTTTGTATTTAATGTGCAATATTTCTTCCATTACTCAACAGTATTATCATTATGTACAATAATAGTATGTTCATTTTTATCCTGTTACTCGTAGGCCCTGGCTTTATTTTGACTTTTATCAATGTATGTATTATCATGTGCAATATTATATTACTTAATTTCATTATATAATTGTCATTTGTTATAGCAAACTCATTATCATACTGTTATTCATAGGCACTGGTTTGCATTAACCCTTTATTGACTTCAATTTTACATTCTTTACAATATCACTTATATATTTTTTTCTATTTTCTTCATTCACTTATTGTATTTTTTGTCACAGTAATTATTAAAATTATGAATATTTGGCTTGTTTATGGTTTCTTTTTGCAGTGCACTACTCCTGGTCTGTTGATGAACCCCTGTTTAACTTTTTTTATAATGTTATGAGAAAAGTGTGGGGGAAAGATGTTTTGCAGCTGTTGGCTGAAACCTCCAACAAAAGTTATTTCATTTATTTATTCAACTTTTATGTAAACAGGAAAGTCTCATTGAGATTAAAAATGTCATTTACAAGCATCCTGCCCCAGAAACGCAGCAGCCACTTAAACAGTTTTTATGAAATACACAAAAATAGATAGAAAAATATAATTCACAGAATCAAAATTCAATTAGAACAGCAGATACCGGAATGACTCATCCATATTTATCAAAAGGCATCAACATTAGGGATCGAGCAGGAGTTGTCCGAATCAGCCAAAACATTTAAAAGTAGATGTTACTGCAGTCAGTTTTCTGACATTCAGGTACTTTTGCAGAAGTTTCCAGTCGGAGGGAACGGAGAACTTGAAGAACCTCTTTCTGAGTTCAGTCCGAACATTTTGGACAGACAGTCTGAAGAAGTCCTGGGAGAAAAGACAATTTCTTCCCACGCTTTTTTAATTAATGAAGGTCAGGAGATAAGGTAAAAGAAAAACACCACTTTCTCCGTGTTTACTCAGTTGCCACAGTGAAACTAAACAAGAGGTGAAAAAATATCTAACTGACTGAAAAATCACATTTTTTATTGTCTTTATTTGAGCTCCCGGCAAATTCTTTACAAACACCACTTTTGCGTCTATGAGTTTTCTTTTGTGTCATATCTGATACTGATGATGATACTGAAACTGATTTTGGCAATTTATTGCCGACATCATGAATTTTAAAAACGATAACCTATAAATTCAAAAATTTCTATTTAAAAAAAAAACAATTAGAATTTGTAATATAGTATTTTGTTTGTATTTTACTTTGGTTTAAAATCTCTTTACTTTGCATTGTGGAAGCGGTGAAAAAGTCAATAATCCCTGTGTTTTGTTTCACAAAGAAACAACAATGGGAAAATAATTTCTTTGAATATTTTATCACTTTGGAGCATTTAGTCATTCAATATTCTTGGACAATAAATCATTATCTAAATTCAACATGAAATGACAAATAGTTCGGTAAAGTATGTTTTTAAACGGCATCAAAATCAGACTTATACAATTATATCATGATGAAATTTTGTATTTCATGAAACATTCATTTGAATTAGATCAGCTCAATCTTTAAGTAAAACATTTTTTTAGAAAACAAATGATCCTTATTGGCCTTTTTTTTAATATGTGTATTATGGAAAAATGTTTACTCCCAGGTTTGATGAAAAAATAATAAAGTTTAATTATTTTAAAAATGATGTCTGACGCAAATCTTGAATGTCTCTGATTTTTAATGAATGTTTTTGACAATTTTAATAAAGTTTCTGTTAACAGAACTTTCAAATTGTTGCTGACACTCCAATATAAATATTTAACAAGTCTTCATCACTAGCGCAAGAGTCCATTTCTCTTCATCATCATTTTCTCCAAACTGCTCCATGTCACTTAAAACACCATCCATAATCCTCTGAAGAGCGTCTTTTAGAAAAAGTTATTATTTTTGCAATCTTAAAATACACACCAAAACATCAAAATTGCACATTGTACATAAAAATACAATATACCTACAAATATCTGAAAAACAACTCATACCTTTGACATTCTTCTTCTTCGTCTTCATCCAACCCTACCTTTAGGGGTCTCCGCAGCAGTTCATCTCGTTTCGCACATTGATTTGGGATGGATTTTACGCCAGATATCGTCTTCAGTTATACTTTAGGTTTAACCTTTAATTGCTCAATCTGAACAATCGATATATTGATGTTGTTCTCCAGAGCAAAAAAAAAGACAATTGAAGGATTTACAGATTAATGGCCACAAATATTGGCTGCGTCAAATTTAATCCAAACATTTTTAACGTAGCTTTACTATATAACAAGTGAGTTAAATACGAAGATTAAAAAGAAAGTTCAATAAGTAGTCAGAGGCTGTATAAGCCTGTAAAAGCCAGTAAAAGCCCCCAGTCCCCTGTGTTTTGCAAGCAATGCCTCTGATTGAACTCTGCAAATTAAATGCTAAGTTATATCCAAAAAAAAACTGTTTAAAAAAAAAAAAGAAGCTCCCCCTAGTGAGTAAAACATGAACTATTGGTATAACGATAGAAATTAAATGTATTATTATTATTATTAAAGTATAGATCCCATATATTCAGAGATAGATCTCCTCGAGTCGATTCATATTCACCGTATTTGGACTAAATCGAATAAACGGTTAGGAAGTTATCTCAGAAAAACAGCATTTTGTCAAAAAAGCTCCCCCTATTGGGTATAGTATGAACTTTCAGAGTTAAAGATGATACATGGACAAGATATATCTCCGCAAGTTGATTCTTATTCTCCAAAGTTTGACTAAATTTGACCAACGGTTGAGAATTCATGACTGAAAACCCGTGATAAAGCGCCCGCTAGTATAGTGTAAATACTATTCATACCCACAGCATGAATGGTGGGGAGCCTGGAGAGAGGCAGGTAAAGAACACAGAGCAAAGGTCTGTGAGGACACGATGAACCAATGACCAATTATCGGGGAACAATAACACAAAAACTAGAACCATGATCCTTCAAAATAAAGTGAGAGATGAAAAAGAAATGCCACTAGCATGACATGTAGAACACGTTCTGAGACGATTCTGTTCGGTGACAGCATGACGAGCTTTATCTGATGCTATTATCTCTCATTAGGCCTCGGCAGAGACTCTCAAAAAGCTTCTGGTGTCCTGACGCAGAATCCCTGACCCGTCTACCAGAGGAGTGACTCAGAACTTAACTGATACGATCCAGTCGCGCTTTTCATTTTATTTGAATATACAGTATTTGTTGAGGATATAATGAGCGTTCTACCTGTGAGGTAGTAGAGAGTGTATGAAAGAACAGAGCGTTCAGGTCAGAAGACTGCATTCCTGCTCTTCTGGCTTTCAGCCTCCAGGATTCTGCCTTTTAAGGTAAGACCCCACTCTGTTTCTCCTTATCCCCGTGCAGGCTTGATCCGCCTCCGGGGGGCTCTTTGGGTGCCCCAGGGTCTCCTTTTAAATGTTGTCACCAGCCAGTCATGCGATCACATGTGCAGGAAATTTCCAAGCAGGTTTGGTTCCCGGGACCGTAAAAAGAAACAGCAGCTGGCGGCCATTCCTTTTCGACTTTGTTTGGAGGAGCTTTTTTACACTTTCAGGTTTGCACAGTGTAATTACGGCCCGGCAGTAAATCAGAGGCGCACACAGCATGAAGAAACGCAGGCAGCATTTCCAAATCTCCAGTGTTAGAAGGCGGGAAGAGTTATGAATGAGTGCGGACCATCATCTTAGAGAGCTTGTCGTCGGTGGAGATGCCTCCACCTGAAACACGCCCGGTTGAGTCTGCAAAATTCATCCCACTTCTATCTGACACCGCAGGGAGCAAAGACATATGCAAGTATCAACCTCTTTCACCAGACTGTCAATCATCCCCGTGGACAGAAGAGTCCTGGCTCTCGTCTTATTACCCATCAACATCAAGAATGTGTTGGACAAACTCCCAGCATGCATATGGATGGACATTTAGAGTTATGAGTTTTATCTTAGAAAATACAATAAGAGTTCATGTCTGGAGTCTGTAAGTCAAAACCAGAATGTCATGTTTTATTAAAGTATTATTCTGTGGAAATATACCTATAAATGTCCTCAGTGTAGCCAAAGATTCTTCAATAAAGGACAAGTTCACTCAAAACCATACAAGCAAAATGTCTCCACCATGACCTGGCAATGATTTTTTCAGTTTAACATACTGGAAAAAAAAAATACAAAAATCTGGATTAAGAGTTAGGGATCATGAGAATGTGACCTCGATCCCCTGAGGGTTCGTAAAATTTGATTGCCAGGTTGTGCAAAGAATCACCCTGCAGTTTTGTTGCTGTCCTTCTTTACAAGGGTTTTTTTTAAGAGGCTGCACCTGTAGAGATGGTTTTCTGTGAAATCATGGCCTCAAAGCTGGCGAGGCATGATCCAGATCTCAAGGAAACTGATTTTCAAAAGATGTTATTTACACAATTCACAATTAACACGGTGGGTGAGTTTCACCCATGTCTGTCTGTCTGTTAGCAGAATCGCAGAATTGTCACTTCACAGATTCTCATGAAAGTCGGCGGAAGAAAGGGGGATAGGGTTGAAAATGGGTCATTAAATGTTGAATAAGAATAGATTCAGATATTCACTGATTTCAACACCGACAGAGTCAGTTTTTTTGAATTACGGATAAATTAGTTAGGTCCAGACAATTTTTTTTATCGCGCTTCAAATCATTACAAAAGTTATCAAAGATAGTTTTCAGGTCTGGACTTTGCTCTAGCTCGGCAAAGACTATATTTGACAGAAACACAACAATTCTCACATGATCATAGTGGACAACAAAGGTCCAAAGTAGTAGATCCAGTCGTGAACCGAGGGCCATTGTGTGATGAGAAATCACAAAGACTCCATGACATACATGAAAATGACATGGAAGCTATGTAGAATGGCTAAGATCAATTATAATCTTGATCAACGAATGTCCTCCACTCGATGAAGATGGTTCCACAGGAGAGGAGGCTGATAACTGAAGGTTCTGGCCCCCATTCTCCTGCTGGATGGATTTCAATGGATTAGGGCTGAGGGGTGGAGCCAGGGAAAACTCCATCCAATTTAACATTATGAACCTAACATGATTAGGAAATGTTAATACTTGGAAATTGGATTAGGATTTAATCAAATCAAAAGGGACCATTAGACCTTCATGACGGTATTGGTTCCACGGCAGTGATTCCCTGGCTCAGGCGTATGGAGAGTTTCTTTGCAGGAGGTAGGGAAGACAAAAGATAGCGTAACGTTAAAGATGATAATGGACAAAAATCAGAGGCTATCAAGAAAAATTTCAGGAACTCCAAAAACAAAATACACTACTCAAAAAAATAAAGGGAAGACATAATCATCACAGTGTAACTCCAAGTCAATCACTCCTCCGGGATGTCAACCTGTTCAGTCAGGAAGCATTAATGATTGTAGCAGGCTGAGAATATCTTATGAAGAAGTGGCTGAAAAAGGACTCATCATTTAGCTCGAATTAAGTTAATTTTAGAATTCACATACCATCAATATTACTCAGTCCAATATAACCAATAAGAACACAAACCTAGCACAGAGTGCAGAACACCAACAGCAGGCATGCATGCTGGGAAATCCAACCCAACTACCCTCCCAACACAATAAATACTTGTCTGGTGAATTTACAGACACTATCTGGTCATATATTCAATTCTGTGAGGATACTGTGTCAGAAATTAAAGCTGCCTCAATGAAAGGAAGATTCCTTTCTGTTACGGTAATATGAAGCTGCTGTCTGAGAAAAGGAGACAGTTAAGGGGGAAATCTTTAAGGCAAAAATCAATTTTAAAAACAAAGCAGAGGGGAAATTTTAAACTGGTAATATAAGACAGGCGAGCTTCTCTGGAAACACAGTATATTTTTAAAAGTGGCTCACAGTGACTTTATCATCTGAGGAAACTCTGTGGCCTCGATGTCAGTCAGCAGATCTTAGAGTTTGTTTAAACCTTTAAAGTCCCTCTCCACTGTCACATTCTGAGTCTTTATTTCTTAGTGGAAATGTGAACCTGTTTATAATTTGATCCAGTTGCATCATGTATATACTAAAGAGTAGGGGGCCAATGAAGGAGCCCTGAGGGACACCGTTGGTCAAAGGGGCCACTATTAAGAAAGACCTATTGGATGAATTTTTTTTTTGGCGTATTAAAGCATGTGAGGGCTAACTAAACAGTCAACCCAAAAAAAAGACTATTGAGGTTCAAAGACATGATTTCCCAAAACGGGGGAGATAATCTAATTAAAATTAAAATGAAAGATTCTGTGAAATAAAAAGTCCCTATAAATCTATAAAACGTTTTTTATTTTTTTGTTAAAAAAAATGCATGACCAAGCAATTTTTCCATTGTATGGTAAATTTAGAGTATCTATTAAATGCCCCACAAAAATATGCAGACATAATTGTTTTTTCTCAGTGACTAAATTAAAGGGGTCTTAACTTTTCCTCTTCATGCTTGGTAGGGTCACGTGAATTGTAAACTCATAAATAAACTTTCTCGGATTGTTTCAATGGCAAGTTAACCAATTGCCATATAGCAAAAAAGCCCTTGAGCCAATTACAGAGAGGTCGAGGAAGAAGAAGAGGAGCATTGTCTGTTCCAAGAGACGTCAGTACTCTTAACTCTTCCAAATGTGCTATGAGATTTAAACCACAGACATGACACACAAACTGCTTTTAACGTTTAATATATTACCACCTATTTCATTTTATGGTTGTTTTTTTGTTTCTGACCTCCTGCTGTGTTGTTTCATGTGATGGGCGAGCCAAAGACACGTTTCCACCCCGGTGGTCAATAAATATTTATTCTATATCTCAGTGAAGACGGGCTTTCTGCATGAATGCAACAAAAATAAAGTCATGGAATAGACGGAATATAAGGAACACAACTCATATGTGGCTGTCACCTACTGCTGCAGGGAGACCAGGTCCAGGGCTCCTCCCACTGATTCACTGATTTTGGTGGATTGCAAGGATTTTATGTTTATATACACTCATTTCCTATCACTCATCTTCATTTCCCAGCCTGGAATAATACTTACAGTATTAAAAAAACTGTGCAAAACTAAAGTTTGGGACCCCCTGTAATAAAGAGAGGAACATTTTTTAAGTTATGTAAATAGTGTCGAACGGTTGTAAGAAAAAACACACATTCCAACCTATAAATTAACAGTGTGAGAATAATATATTTAAAAAAATGAACTGTAATCTTAGGGAATCCTTGACACTTGGACTAAGAGTTGCGTCGTGTTCTCAGGAAGACCCCCCTCCCCCCCATTGACGCCAGTGCTGCCACTGTTTGCTTAAAGATATGAATATATAGTTGCATACCTATCCCATTCATCCCCCTCATGGACTCTTACGTAACTGACCCCGGCTCAGGGAGCAAAGGTCACAGTGTTTCCTTTTTTGCAAAAGGGAAAAATACCAGCTCTGAAACCTCCCAAATGCCAAATTCACTTTAGGGCTGTCGGTGACCTTGAGGAACGTGGCATCCTGTGAAGATCAGCATCCAAAGATGAATGGCTGAGTTGATGACCTCTGACCCAGTGTGCTCCTGGCGTTTGGGAACTGTTAAGACAATCCAGTTTTTGAAATATGCCAAATGAATGAATTACTGAGGGGTTAGTCAGATAAGGAACACAGGAGCAGGGTTCAATGTTGATAATATCAAACATTACTTCTGATGGAGGGGGAGTTACAGGGAGTTGAAAAAAAAAACTAGAAGACAAACAAACAGAAGAACATAAATTAAAATGATCAACATGCTGCAGAAATGCTGATTTATTGCGTGTGATTACGTTTTTTTGAGCGTTGATGCTGCAAAACAAATAAGTATTAGATAAAGTTCTTGTTCTTTCAGAACACAGAAAACACAATGACAATGATAATAATAATAATAATAATAATAATGCTTTATCTTAAATCATTTTTTATAAATATTGACTTATTCTCTATTTTATGCAGCAACAACTCCCTCAAAATTGAACCATTCCAGAGGCAGAGAGGATCATGGGTAACAGGTTTCAAGATTAAGTAGGAAAGGGGCGTCCTGGGTAGGCTCATATATTCACAGAATGGGGAGAGGTTCGCTGTGCAATCGCACATTCCCTGACCAGCCATATCATTATAACCACTGACGTTTGAACTGAATAACATTGTATATCTGATTATCATGGCTACCTGTCAGTGGGTGGGATATTTTAGGCAGCAACTGAACATTTTTTCCCTGAAGTTGATGTTACAAGCGGAAAATGTGGTCAAGTGTAATGATCTGAGCCACTCTGACAGGCGTCAAGTTTTTGTGGTTAGATGATTACGTCAGATTATCTCTGCAGTGGTTAGAAACTACTAAAGTGGTCTATGGACGGACAGCGGGGGTCATTGGCGCCCAAAGTTCAGTCTCACAGAAGAGCCATTGTAACTCGAAATGCTGAACAAGTCAATGCTGGCTCTGATAGTTGTTAGAACTGCAGCATGTTTTCCCCATGTCTGAATGGATTCCCTGCTGGTGTTCCAATTTCCGCCCCCAGTCCTAAAACATGCAGTATAGGTGAACCGGTGACTCTAATATGCCTGTAGATGTTGAATGTGAGTGTAAATGCTTGTTTGTCTTCCTCTGACGCACTGGGGAGTAGTCCTCCTCTGGTCGGTGTCAGACGGGATAGGTTCCAGCAACCCTGAAGACGATATGCAGAAAGAAAAAAGAATGAATGGATCTGATAGAATCATGTCGGAACACACAGAGACCTAGAAGAAATGAGGTAGGTAGTTTTAATGTTATGGCTGATTGGTGTATGATTATATAACAAAATGATATTAAGCTATAATTTGTCCATTTTATAATAAGTTTCTCAATTGAACTTCAATTGTAATTTCTTAATCCAACAATTAATAGTATCATTTTTTTTTTTTTCAATAGGCCTAAATATTCTAATAATAAATATTTTTGGAAATAGAGGAAATTTCTTTTTTTCTGATTTAAGTCTCCATGTAAGCAAATTTCCTCTTAGCGAAAAATCCATTAGATAAACTGCAGCACAGAAAGAATTGCATTAAAGAGGAAATATGGCACGATCTTCTGACACGCTGGTTTTTTCTCCAACATTAGACGCCCGCGTCTAAAAAACCACAAATCTGTGTCCTGCAGAGATTCAGCAGGTCTGGACTGAAACGTTCATCTTCCACATCAGACCCCGAATCATTCTCCATGCTGGGAAGGTTCCCCGAACCAACGATACATCGTGTTATAGCTCTTCATGTTCCTTGACATGCATTCTTGAATTATGTTGACAAACGTGCTGAATCACTAATAATATCAGTAACATCCCTATCTGCTACAGATTTAACCAGCAGCTCACAAAATGACTGGAAGTGTTGATTTATCATCATAATAATAATAATTATCATTATTATTATGAGTTGTTGCCCCTAACATCTCGTCAGATCGCCGCTTTCGCAACTGATAATGGGACGAATAATAATTATTATTACTATCATTATTATTATCAACTAGTCTATATTTTTTCTAGCTCATTGTATTTATATAATAATAATAATAAGAATAATACCTTATACTTATATAGCACATAGTCCGGATGGAGAAGCAGGACTGGACTTTGGAGGTAAAGTTCCACCTAGTGGCGGAAATATGGAACTGACCCATCCCAAAATCAATCTTGTTCTTCCTCGGACGAAGGTCTATGTGGATATGGAATTTGAAAATGATCCATGAAATATTTTTGGAATTATTGCGTTAACATGAGGGATCTGTGGACTATTTCAGGGATATAATTAAAGAAATTTTAACGAACTCTTATTGTGACAGTTTGTCACCTACTTTATGAAAAAAAATAATGTCTGCAGCATGAGTCTTTGAATGGAGCCTCAATAAATACTGGGTCCAAATCCACGAACCGTCACGCAAAATACGAAAGCAAAGCATTAAATAATTTTTGTTTAAAAAGAGGTAATAGTAACATTTTAAAATGTAAACGACGCAGGTTTGGTCACACAACTTCTGAGGAGAGTCAGTGATGCTCCTGGAATCATGGGCCGTTTTTTGTGCCTTTCAATATCGTATAAACTCATAAACCAGGATGATCAGACCCCAACCTGTGACTGGCTACAAATGCAGGACGCAGAAAAAAATAACTTGGTTTACTTGATTGTATTTGTTTTGCACTTATTTACAGGTTAAAAATTAAATTACCTCTCAAGGTTCTAGCGTACAAGAATAAAGAGTCAGATGATCAGCACCGATTACAGACATGGGTGAGCAGCACCATCTGCTGTTATGATCAACCAACATTTTGTTTTGTAAGTCAAATCTAGTTTCACAATAAATATAATTTATTATAACCACCAAACACCCTTTTCCTCTTTAGTTACAGCTCATAATAACGATAACTTTATGGTAAGCACAATTAAAAGTGAAGATATTCCCTTCATCCTTCCATCCATCCATCCATCCATCCATCCGTCTTCTTCAACTGCCT
The DNA here is from genome assembly GCA_009660295.1 of Lophius piscatorius. Lineage (NCBI taxonomy): Eukaryota > Metazoa > Chordata > Actinopteri > Lophiiformes > Lophiidae > Lophius > Lophius piscatorius. The sequence continues at coordinate 56,071 of VRLP01001720.1, forward strand.
ATCCTGTGGAGACTCCCCCCAGGAGACACTGAGCTAGAGGAAGGGTTCATCATTGATGGGTCACCAGTTCATCGCCTAGAGCTGTGGCTTCCATGGAGGAGGAGGAGGAAGAAGAACAAGAAGAAGGAGAGAAGAACAAGAAGAAAAGCAATTGGAACAAGAAAAAGAAGAACAAAAAAAACAAGAACAAGAACATCCAAAAACCTCCTCTTTGGTCTTCCCCCTTTTCTCCTGCCCCGCAGCTCCATCTTCGGCATCCTTCTTCCAGTAGATCCGCTATCCCTCCTCTTCATACGTCTAAACCATCTCAATCTGGCCTCTCTTATTGTGTCTCCTAACGTCTAACCTGGGCTGTCCCTCGGATGTTCTCCTTTCTAATCCTGTCCTTCCTCATCACTCCCAAAGAACATCTCAAAGAGCATCCTCAGCTTTTCCTCCTGTCTTTCGGTCAGATCCGCAGTCTCCAACCATCCAGCCGAGCTGCTCTCACCACCATCTTGTAAACCTTTCCCTTCACATTTGCTGCTATTCTCCTGTCACAGATAACTCCTGACACTCTTTTCCACCCAACCCCACCCTGCCTGTACTCACTTCTTCACCTCATCCACGCTCCTACTTAAACTCCTGCACCTTCTCCACCTCTACCCCTTGTATCTTCAGCGTTCCACCTTCCTCCCTTTCATTCACACACATGGTGAACAAGATGGGACTCAGAGCGGATCCTTGGTGCAGTCCCACCTCCACCTTGAACCCATCTTCCACGCCTACTACACACCCCACAGCTGTGGGAGAAAAAAAAGTGTTTTAAATCTATCCCTGTCTTGACTGGTGTGTCGGAGGTGAAACAAGTGGCTTCCGTTTGTCTGCAGTAGCAAACACATTAGATACCATCCGTCAGGTCAAAAGGTCAACATAGGAGCAAATAGGCGCCGGAAACAGGAACTGGACTCCATCCCATGATTCACAGAGTGAAGACGTCACATTGTTTCCGTGTCACTGAGAATCTTCAATCTCTGACGCTCTGCCAGAAAAACCCAGATTTACTTACGGCTATCTCCGTTGGCCGTCCCCCACTAAGCCCCTCCCCCCTTTGACGGCAGAGAGAGGAAAAAGGAAAATGACTCAGGTATTTTGTGGTCTGGCCTGGCAGAGCTTATTCATCCGGTTGTCTAACGACTTGCTGGCGTGCCGGTCGGTCATTAGACACGTCACAGGCCACGTCAGCCGACTGCTGGGGGCACCGGCCCAGAAGACCAGGGTGCATACGCCCAGGAAAGATGATTCATTATAACCGTTTTAAATTTAAACAAAAGCTCAAAACTTGTTGCGTCAGCCTACAAGTGAACTTTGTGTGTTTTTCTGTGTTTCTTTTTAAATGTTCTCTAGTTTTATCTTTTTGTAGTTGTTTTTTTTATAGCATTCTATGGCCATTATTTTCCTATTTTTATTATATGATTTTATTATATTATTGGCTTTCTATAAACTTCGTTGGAATTTAATTGGAATTATGTTTTAACACGATTTTACTTCACAAATTGTTTTATTTTTGTCTTCATTTAAACTGTGTGTAAAACACATTGACTGCATATCTTGTATGAAAGGTGCTATACAGATTATTATTATTATTATTATTATTATTATGATTATTACTATTAATTAATCAATAAGTACTTTAATATAGCGATGTCGTTGAAACAATTATTTTACAATATTTTCTTTATGTATTTATTTGAACCCCCTTTAGTCACTACAGATGTAGCGACGACTCTTCCTGGGATCCACACAATAATATGACCAATAGGATTCCACTGATCCACATTTATCCAAGCATTTTTAAAACAGACAACAGGAGGTTTTTGTAATTAAAGATAGGGGTAAATGTAATAAGGAAGCATTTTAGAAAAAGAAAAGTAAGAAATGGTTTATTTGTCTTCTGCAATGTGAATATTTTGATTTTTTTTAATGTTTTCTGTGCTAGTTATTTTAAACATATTCTTTTATATTCATCAAATCATTAACCGTGGGTTATTACTGTTTATTGTATTTTAACTGTTTGCATGCAGGATGCAGTGAAGGATTTGTAAGTGAAGAATCAGTCTGTATTTTCTATTGAGAGGCTCCTCTGGTGGCCAAGAATAAAGAATATTGTGAGAGAGATTAGAGGGCTTGCATGCTGACTGATCCTTTAAAGAGCGAAAATGATCCGATCCAAAAACCGGCTTTATTTCAATGACACAAACCTCGTCAGAAGAGTTTAACCAACCATGAAGTAGAATGCGGCCACCTTATGACCGAAACCTCAGAAAAAAGATGCCGTTTATGAAATCTCTTCGGTAATCTCACAGAAAAATTCCTTTTGTCTCACGTTTAAACCAATTTGCAGTGACTTAGCAAGCCATGCGGAAAGTTTTTGTTTGGGCTTAAGTTGTCAGGGATCAGTCGGTGGTTCGGTCCCTGCATCACGCTCATGTTTCCCTTCATGCATTTATCTGCGTCAGCATGCAATAACAAGTATTCAGATCCTTCGTCTGAGTATTAGTGGGAATGTCACACTGGGAAAATACTCCATTAGTAGAAACCCTGCTTCCAAAACTTTGCTGTTATTTAATTATTTTTATTTTACTATTATCATTTTAAGTTTAGTTACTATGCGTGAGTAATCTGGTATTAAAACACATATAAATACTTTTTTAAGCTAAAAAAGGCGCTAACATCATTATAATACAGTAACACCGTGAAACAAAACAATCATTGGGATTGATCGGCAGCTCTTTGTTAACTATTGCATCGAATTAGATAAAAATAAAACAAAGAACATGTTATTCTACATCGTTTTTGTGGACTAGAACCAGGAGGATTCTTCTTTTGGCATAGTTGGATAAATCATATACTCCAAAATGTGTCAAAAAGCAGTGGAGTAGAGAGAACAACATGTACTTAGTTACTTTCCCCCCCGCTACAGAGTACAGAGTATTTGTATACAGATCTTGTGATCAGCCCTACAGAAGTTACTGCCAGATAGTTAGTCTCCATGGAAACAGACAGTTTGTTCATGTAGATTCACATTCACGAGGTCATGGTAATCATCAAGGTTGGTTCAGAAGCAACTGGATTTAGTTACCTCTGACTCAACCCTCCGACAGTTTCAAAATCTGCATTTCAGGGTGATATTCATAATAATTCAGTTTGAATGTTGGCTCTCTGAATACTTGATTGATTTTATGCTCAAACAAGCATTGCTAGTTCTGGGAATTTCATAAAGAGCAGGAAAATCCACCTTCTTAGAGCATGTGAAACAGATTGTTAAACCTCATGCGCCATCTAGTGTTCAAACCAACACGGTGCAAGAGAATACTGCTCACCAAACTGAGGGAACAGAAGTGATGCTCTAACCACTGAACTCTGAACTCTGAGAACATCTCTCCAGCAGGTTACATGTTTCTTTTCTGATGGTGTAAATATAATGTAATAGGCAGATGGATGGGAAGATGATGGAGACGGATCGAACCGATGGCATTTTTACTTAATTAGCTCGATCTTTAATAACAATGTCTTACTTTTGAAATTGTTAAATGTTTGTGAGTAAAAATAGGTGTTTTAATTATTATTGTTAACTTATTAACGCAAAAACTTTATCATGTATCATTTTAAAATGTTATACCAACACAGACCTTAGTGCAAGGAAGAACTGGATTGATTTTGGGAAAGGTTGGTTGTATATTTCTGACAATAGGGGGAGAATTATCTCCAAGACTTGGTTCTGATTTAGTCCAAATTTGGTGCGTACGAATGGAATGAAAGTAAATATTTACAACACTAGGGGGCGCTTACAGAATTCTGAAACTTGATACAACAAAAAACTCTAATAAGGGTACTTTAAATAGTTTTTCTAAAAACATGCCTTACCAAAAGTTTGAGCTAATCAAATTGAAACCGACTAATAATAATAATAATTTTAAGGTTGTCCAACATCGACTCGAGGAGATCTTTTTTGCTTATGACATATCTTACCCTCTACTGGGAGCTTCTTTTTACGAAAAAAAAAACAACTGTTTTTCGGACATTACTTCAAATTTCATTTGAGGCGTTCAATTAGGGGAATTGCTTGTTCAGTTTTTTGGGGGATATACCCTTGCTGTGGGGGACCACAGCATGGGGTATTGTTCACTAAACTTATCAGTGGTTTTAATGTTATGGCTAGTCAGTGAACATGCAAATTCTAACCCTGGAGGTGGGTTCAAACCCACCACGTAATTTCTAAATGAACCACTAGATTGCTACAAATTTCATTTTGCAGTAAGTTTGAATTTGCTGGAATAGTTGAGAGTCTTTCCAGGGTGGACCCTGATTGCCTAATGTCAGCTGGGATCGGCTCCGGCCCCCCGGGACCAAGCAGAGGGTAAAACGGGTGATGACGGAAGATCAGGTTGTTTCCTAAGTTGATGAATTCACAGCGGACGCTATCTCTTCTCTTAAACCAATGTCGCTCACTCAGAGATTGAGCTCTCTCTCTCTCTCTCTCTCTCTCTCTCTCTCTCTGTTCCTGAAAGGGACTTCAATAAGCCAAATCATCAGACCAGATCAAACCAGATAGATTCTTTATTTTAAGAAAAAGGTCCATAAAAACACATTGGTGGTAAATTATAGTGGTTAATGTCGCCTCCCAGCAAAAAGTCTCTATATTTGAATCCAGCCTCGGCTCCACCATCCAAAAAACATGCAGTTTGGGTGAATTCATGACTGGATCTGAGAGGTTCTGTCAGGACTGTCAGCTGGGACCAGAGTGTCATAATCAATCAGAGACGCTCAGTCATTTCAGGCATGGAGCTGCCATGGGGGAGGCAACCACTATTGAATAACTATAATTAAAAATGTCCAAATCCTTTTAACTTGTCAGGCACAAATTGAGCCTGATTCAAAGTTCCAAAGCAATCTGAGAGAATATGACGGAAAGTTCTGTGAGATACATCCTTGAAATGATTAAGGCCCATTTTATATAAAAGTAAAGGTAAAGGTTCCATTAACTTTCAAGTGTTTATTAGGCATTTGAATGGCTTGAAAACTTCAAAGGCATCTTAGGCTGTCAGATCTTCAAACTTAATTACACATAAAACTAACAAACAAACAAAATTAAACGTTTTTCTGATGTTTAATAAATTTCAGAAATGAAAAATTAGGATTAATGGGTTCCAATATGAAATGTTGAAAGTTTGAGTTGGAATATTGCCCACTTATGGGAATTTATAAAATTATTGGACCCCATCTGGTTTTTTGTGTCGGATCTTCAAATTAATTCATCAAAAACAACCTGATTAAACCTAAAATACCAGCAGGATTTGTCGGAAAAAGTGTTTTTCCCCTCAGAATAAAACTCCTAAAAACTACAAAAACTGCCTTAAAAACTGGTTCCAGCTGGGCTAGACCCACCAGGACCTGATCAGTACCAGCCCTGTTTACTCTTAGGTGTCACTAGTTGCATATTATGCTAAAATAAAAATAAATTCCAGAAGGTGGTTAAAATCCATCAGTCTGGGAAGGGTTCCGAAGACGATGCTAAGGTTCTGGGACTCCACAGATCAATAAAAGTGAGCCGGGCCAGAGGAGGACCATAAGGCAAAATTCCTCCAAGAAGAAGTCTCATTCAGGAAGTGACAAACGATCCATCGAAAACATCCAGGAACTGAAGGCCTCTCTCGGAGTTTAAGGCTCCATTTTTCCAAAGACACTGGCCAAAAATAGCATCATGTGAAAATGGCGAGGTGAAAGCCATTGCTGACCCAAAAGAACATTGAGGCTTGTCTGAATTTTGACGCAACACATCTTGATGACCGCCAAGATGGCCGACTGATGAGTGGAAGATGGCGGTCGTCTGGAGACGGCGGTGGTTTTGTTGGACTGGTCGTCTCTGAGGGAAACATGAATTCTCAACCTTAACAGAAAATTCTGAAGGAGAGTGTCAGGTCATCAGTCTAGGAGCTGAAGAACAAGATGAACTGGTTCATGCAGCGACAAAGCAGACGAGTAAGTCCACCTTGTTCGGAGTGGTCCAGTCAAAGTCTTGACCTGAACCGCGCTGAGATGCTGTGTCGGGACTTAAACAGAACATTTGATGCTCGCCAACCCTCCAATCTGGACCAAAAGTCTGACGCAGTGATGTCAGAGACTGATCTCCAGTTATCAGAGGTGTTTGGTTGAAAGTGCTGCTTGTGAAACTGGAACATCTAGAATATTAAGATGGGAGAGACAAAGATTTTTCACGCTGGGATTGAACAAAAGTCCGGTGTAAGATTTGGACAAAAGCCGTCTACTTTACCTGCAGGTATGAGGCGAAGGTTAATGGTTTGACTCTCATTGAGAAGCCTAGTTATGAGAAAAAAAGTCTGTGATTTTCAAAGAGGAGTGGAGAGTTCTTTACTGAGAAAAAAAAGAAGCCATTCATAAGCCACTCTTTTTTTCACAATCGGATTATTGGAAAAACAGCCTGATAATATCCCACTTTTTCTCAAAATTGCACATTACTTCTTTCTAAAATTGGCTGTGATGCGGTTTTATGAAATATGTGAGGCTTGCAGCTGTGTCAGGAGGTAAAGTACCCTTCCTGTGGTGGAACTGGTCACACTGAAAGGACTCCTTGTGCTCATTCCTGTAGACACTTCTCTCCCGAGCCACAGGGAAGTAATGGAAATAGAAAATTAATTGAACCATTACAGCGCAATTAGATACGCAGCAGGAGGAGCCATATGCATCCATGATGAAATCTAGTGCCGCCACAGTTTATGTATCAGCAGGCACCTTCCACCTCCTCCTCCTCCATCATCATCCCAGAGCAGGCTGATTGTGCTACAAGCCATTAGTGACAGTCAGACTGAATCTGTGGGGGAAATATTGACATAAAATCTAAATCTAAAATATCTTGAGCGCGTTAGTATATTCTAGTTTAGTTGAATGGATTAGAATAAATATTCTAACTTGTGAGTAAAATATGAATACTTAAGGTAGAATTCGATATATTCTAAATATATATCCTACATTTCATTCATGTTCACCAAATTTAGTAAAAAAAATCGGACCAAAGGCTGAGAAATTATCCCTCAAAACTTTTTGAGATAAAGCCCGCCTTAGTGGCAGGAACATGCAACCGCCTTTTCCAAAAAAATCAATCCAGTTCTTCCTCGCACTAAGGTCTGCGGACGCAGGGACTACGACCATTCTATTATATCCCCCGCTTTTCAGAGATATAAATAGAGGCATGCCACTAACTTTTCGATTCAAGTCAAGTGCGGCAGAGTTTGAGTAGGTTGCGATGTAGGACGCGCGTACTGTTTGATAAATCAGAATGTTTGGGCCCATGTGTAACCGGTTTAATCATTCCACTTGCCCAAATTGGCTGCTGAATTTTAAAACCTCTGCCAAGGAGGTTATGTTTTCTTTCCTGTGCATTTGTCTTTTTGGTTTGTTTGTTTGTTTGTTTATTTATCTGTGAGCATGATTAAGGAAAAACCTACAGAACTAATGTGCATGAAATTCTACCCAGCAGCAGGTTCTGACATATCAAAGGTGCGAGTCCATTTTCATGACGTTCGGTGTTTTGCTGCATTTAAAAGTTATCAAAAAGTAAACCAATAAAAATAAAATAAAGCCTAAACCGTCTTTCTGGATGCAATAAAAGTAAGCTTTTGTGCAGAAGGACGTTAAGATATAATGAAGTTTGATCTGGTCAGAGGTGCTGAACAGTGAGAAGACATATTATTTATAAATTCGGTGCAGGAGAGAAATGGTATTTTTTCTCCCTCTGTAAGATGAAAACATCTGATCTTACTTGTGTGTTTGGCCTTGATTCCCACAATACCACCTAGGCTTTTGTTATTTTGAGGGGCTGACCTCGTGTCCATTATCAGCCAGTTAATTAGATGGAGAACAAGTCTTGAGGTCACCCACTTACTGCAGGAGCCTCAAACCTGCGGGAGATGTCAGACCATCAAGGGTGTTGGAAAAAAAAAAAACAGTCCATGATGACAGGGAACGACGGAGAACCAGGCTGCTTAGCTTTTATAGTCCTTGTCATTATGAGTGAAATTCAGCCGGGCCTCCACACCCACACCAGCTCTGCCTGCCAATCCTCTCCTGTCAGTAGATCGTAGACAGTGTTGAAAATACACAGATGTCTGAACGGACCAAAAATCCACATTTGACCTCAATCAAATCATCTCCAGACCTGAACAAAGTCGTATCGGTGGTGTTATTGAATGCAGCACTGGTGGAATCTCAGAAGAGAACATTTGGATGGTAAATGGGCCATACTTTTTTAACCGGTCTCGTCTGCTTGACCTCTCAAAGAGTTTTACAGCACAATCCAGCATTCACAGATGAATGGAACATCCATCTGCAGCAGCGTGGGGTTCTGTTGTGAGTTCAAGGCTCTAAACCACCAGCAGCAATAAACCACCAGTATCTCGCTCAAGGACACTTTGACCACAAGGGCCCGAGAACGAATCACTGATGTTCAGAGAAGTCGGCGACCGGTTTATATCATGAGCTACGGCCGACCTTTATAATAAGCAGAATTCAATGCAGCATAACTAAACGTTCACCCGTTAATCCTTTCTGTGAGAAATAATTAAAAAGAATGATTTAGTCCAAATTTGTTGCATATCAATTGGCTTGAGGAAATCTAAATATTAAACATTGTGTTTTTCTCTAATAGTACATATTTTACTCACTGGGGGGAGCTTTTTCACAAATATACTGTTATGCAGATATGAATCTTAACCATTGGCCCTATTTAGGATCAATTTTATTCACATGATTGGGGAGATCTGTCTTGTATATATTACACTTTACTCTAAAAGTTCATATTTTATTGTACGGCACTGATCACATGACCTCCCCAAACTCTGGCTGGCAGATGTAAAAAAAAACAAAAATCTGATGAAATCAGGAAGGGTACATCGATAAAGGTACGATTTAATCTTAGATTTGAGTTTTCCATCGGAGCTTTGAGTCGGGTTGTGTGAAGATTAATCCTTTAATGTCCTGCTCCACTGTTTGGTTGTGGTCATTTTGAGTCTATTTCTTATTCAAAAATGTGATTGAAGCTGTTTATAATAAGAACCGGTGGCAGCATGTATATTTTAATGAGTAAGGGGCCAAGGATGGAGCCCTGGGGGACACCACAGGTCAAAGAGGCCACCAAGGTGGAGGCATTTCACACAGCTATAGAAAGAGTTCTATTCAATAAGTAAGACATTTTGTGGCATATTAACTCCTGTTAGGACTTATTAAACAGAATGATGTAACTAAATTCAACCAAAATAAATCAAATAAAGTTCATATAGCTTTTTTAAAAACAAACAAACAAAACTTATTAAAGTTAAATAAAAGATGTCATCATAACATCATTTTTAAAGTTTTTCGTTACAGTTTAAAAACTTACTTGACTAAATTATTTGTCGTATTATGGTACATTTAGAGATATTAAATTCATAAATGCATCCAAAGAAATAAAATATGGAAAGAAACATTTTTCCATCTTCTTTTTTTTCTTGGTGAGGACATTAAAGCAGTAAAGACTTGATGTTAGCGGATTGGTTTTTCAATTCCAACATGCACAGGGAGTAAATTTACCTGACTTTGAATTAACTTAAATTGTCACTGCGGCTTTTATCGTCTTTGCCGCACAGAAACGGAAAAAAACCCACACCAGCCTGGTGTGATTGTGAGCTTGTTAGAGGTGTGAAACGTACAGCCGGAGTCTCGGTCATCTTCCTCAGCGGTGCCCATTACCACCTCCGCTAGAGTGTGATGAAGGAGGAGGATCATGGGAGGAGGAAATAAATGAAAGCCAAGGCAGCAAATGAGACAGAAAGCCAAACTCAATCCCAAAGGTAGTTTTAAAAAAAAGAAGTAGAGGTAATAAAGCAGCTGAAAAATCGACGGTGCCTTCACTGCCCATCGTTCCTGTCAGTGAAGGACCGTCTGCTCCTGACTGCTTCGTTTTTTTAACATCTCCATTAAGTTTTGACGTCATGCCACCATCTGAGCTCTCTGTGAGGCTGCATAATAAGATGTACAGTAGCTATTTATGTTTATATATTTACATGTCAGCCCTCCCCCTCTTCCTGCTGTGTCTATGTACGACCTTGTCCTTTGGATTCAGCACTCCTCTCTCACACCGACCGCATCCAATCCACCACTCACACAAACACACACACAGACACACACACACACACACACACACACCTCATCCAGCCGCAAGATTCTGCTGAGAAAGCTGCTGGACACACTGGAGAGTGACAAATATCATTAGTAGTTAATCTCTCAGTTTGACACCAGGAATACCCAAATCTATTTCAATGAGCTAAAGGGCATTGAAGGTTGACTGAACCATTTTTTATTTATTTATTATATAGTTTCATGAATCATGATCTCGTAGATAAGTACGTTAGTTAGAGAGGTTGTAACTTAACCTTTCTAGTCTTAAGTTTGGCATGTGTTTACAATATTTCTGTAGACGTCTGTGATAAAGCCTGGCCAGAAAACATCTGTGTGATGCACCGTGTGTTCTGACATCTTTCTATGACAACTTTTTCAGCAATTTGTGGCCCACCATCTGCAAGATCAGATACAAGGGGCTAACCTTTGCTTCCCACACACATGAATAAGCCTTGGGCGCCCATTACCCTATCATCAGTTCTCCAGAGGCACTTCTTTAGACATCTTTGGTATGCACTATAAAACTCCATACCAGGGACACCCAACAATAACTGCAGTTCTGGAGATTCCCCTCACTTAGTTATCTGTCAATCACAATGTGTCATTTTTTGAGCACACCAAGGAACAAAATGTCAATTTGCTGCATCCTATATCCCACCCACTGGTATGGGATGCCATGCTGATGAGATAATCAGTGTTATTATGACTTTAGTCAGGATACATCCCGGCTATAATGGCAGTGGTTATAATGTTACAGCCGATTCATTTATATCCGTGTTTAAACGTATCTGTTTTGGGTAAACACTATTCTTTAGGCTCATCTTCGCTCCATCTCTGTCATTAAACGCTGTATGGGTCAACACCCGCATAACTCCACGTGTCCTTCAAGTTGACATCAATATGACGACAAGTATGCAGCGAGGAGGTAAACGTAGAAGAGCTAGTGATGATTAACGTTGGAAATAAAACTTCTACAAAGAAGAGGCAACAGTTTACTCAATGCGGTTTGGGACATTAAATACATCACAACTTGTTGATTCCATCATATCCCCGATTTTTTTTTGGGATATGATGAGAAAAAAATGGATGGATGGCTTTTCTAACGCCAAAGAGAAAATGACAGTCTGAGAAGTTGCACCAATTTCTCACACCTCATTAACACTCTTATAAAGACTGTATGCACAAGGTCCTCCAGATTCTAGAATATACACTGCTGCTGCACATACCTGGGCTTGTATTGGCTCTGCTGATGTGCGTGCATTGCAGTAATCTGCTCACAGTGGCCGGTTCATTGAATTTCAGATAAAAAGCTAATGGCATGCATGTATGTCCACTTCATCAAAGGAGCGCTCATCCATTTATCAAAAGGTCAGTGTTTTGATCCCCAGCCCCTGCAATCTGCATGTGGAAGCATCCTTGAGTCCTTGAATGTTTGTGTCTGACTAGGAGAATGCTGCTTTGTGGTCATTTCAGACTAGAAAGTTGCTATATAATAATCTTTACTTTATTTATCACGTTACACAGTACATACATATATAAGTACAGCCCATTTACGGTTTCAGGACCGACACTCGACCCACAAAAACATTTGCTACTAAAACCCATAGGCAGTGGAAAAAGGAAAGTGCATCGATTGAACCACAGAAATGCACCGTTTTTCAGAGCAGAAGATGTTTGTGTGCGTCTGAATACCAGTGTCATCATTATTAATATTTTACTCACTGTACTGTGTCAGGAGATGTATGACCTTCCATTTTTGCGTTCTACGTTACACAGAGCCGCCCGTTGTAGAGCTTCAGTGTAGCAGCACTATGGTTCACCGAACATTACAAAACAAGAGTGGGGTCCAATCAATATCCTGTCTGTTGTCTCAGAGAGAAAACAAGCCAGCAGAGGCTGTTATTGATCATTCATAATCAAAGTAGACATGTATAGTTTTCTCACAATAATTGATTATCCAGCATGAAATGATACTAGAGGTAAAATCATACTATAAACACAACCTTGAGCCTTGCAGCATATTGACATATCGAACTACAAGACGGTATTAATGCTAAAGACCTCATTTTCATGCTTGTGCTTTTATTTCTGTGTTGCGACATCATGATCCAGGTTCTGGAACATACAGAATAAAGGAAAAACAAGTACTTTTAAGTAATGAGATAGAACCATGGGTCTCAATGTCAAAATGTTGTGTAGCCAACCCACACTCAGTTCTACCCTCAGAAGACCGGCTGCCCTGGAAGCCTTCCTGCTGATGTAGACAGTCTCAATGATATCAACCTTTGTACAGCACAGAACTTTCTTCGACTCACCAGATCAATATTCATTCTGCACACTCCTGCTAACACCATCAGCCTCATTCAGAATCTCGTAAATCCATTAACCTCGAACTTTAATCAAGCTGCCAGAATGCTGAGACTTACATGAGAGTCAAACCTAACCCAAGCCACGAAAGTATCACAATCCAGCGTCCTTCTGGTGCCGTTCCAAGCCCAGCACTAGAAGGTCAAGGGCATCAGCAATAAAACCTTTGCAAAATCATTATGCGGAACACAAAACTGATTCCAAAGCGGATCGGTTGGGACTCATGTTAAGCAGGGTCCAGGCCTAAAAATGGAAACAGAGGATCCGCTGTGGCAGCCAAGAAAGGGAACAAACGAGAGATGAAGAAGATATTAGAGTCAACGTTCCAATCAATCTATATTTAGAAAAAGTCGTACAGTCTTGCCTCTTTCATCTACGAACGATCGTCCAAACCAAACCCATACTGTCACGTCTCCATCTTCTCAAGACTAGATGACCGGAACTCCCCTCTTTACTGCACAGATCAAAATCAATCTTTCAAACTCTAACTGGCTCAAAATGCGAGTTCAAATAGAGAAGAGAGAGAATGAAGAAAAGATGAATAATTTATTACGACATAGGATGTAAGGTAATTAGTCTATTAGAAGTCTTTGACGTTCTGACTCTTCTGGGAGATCGTGATCGAAGGGTCCTGGGTAGCAGCATGGAAAACCCGTCCTTTGAATCTGGATACTGGTTGTGGTGGCAGATGACTCTGCTGAGGCTGATGGATGTGCGAGGTGTAGGCGGAGACGGGGAGGTGGAGCAGCAGCATGGAAAAACTTTATCAATGGAAAGTGAGTCCTATTAAAAGACAGCAGCTGATGATAATAGGCTAAGCATGAGATTAATTCAATTCAAAATAATTTTATTTGTCCCCAAGGGGCAATAAAAAGGCACCAAGAGTAGCACACATCAATGTACACACAAGACAACTCACACATATAACACAGATGAGATGAATTAAGATTTTTTTTAAAAAGAAAGAAAGTTAATTAAATAGAAATAAGTAAGAAAGTGTCGTAATGCAGGTAGTGGGGGAGTCAGGGATCAGGGGATGTTGGGAGTTAAGTCCCTGGAGCACCTTGGGTACAAAATGTGGCCCTTCTCCTCAATTTCCTGCATGCTGGGCAGCGAGGTTTTGGTCCTGAGGGGAGCCACTCAAAGACAGGTAACAGGATGTGCCAGGGGGTCTTGTAACACCCTGCGAGCTGATCTGAAAGTCTGCTGTTCACACAGTGTGAAAAGAGCTCTAACAGGGTGTCCAATAACCTTAGAGCAGACTTTAACAGTTTTAGGCAGACAATTCCTATTCTGCAAGCTGATAAAGTGAAACCAGCAAGTGAAGGAGAATGTCAGGGGAGAGGACACGGCATGTAAGGAGCCAGTTGAGGGTGTCAGAAAATGTGTTGTTCACCAACACTCTCTGTGACCTGTCTGTAAGAAAGTCAATAATCCGAAGAGAGAGCTGGTGTTCAAGGTGAAACGGGAAGAAGGTTTCTCAGCTGAGATGTGTGGCGGTGCGGTGTTAAACACAGAGGAGAAATCTGCATCCAGGAGTCTGCCTGTGGTGGTGGGTGTTTCTAGGTGCATGTGGATGGTGTCCAGGAGGAATATTTTTGCATCATCAACCCCTCTGCCAGCCCAGTATGCAAACTGAAGGGGATCGATCCGTGGGTCAGTTAGCTTGGTGATGTGACTTTTTACGACCCTCTCCATAGCCTTCATCACCAGAGAGGTGAGATCCACTGGCCTGAAGGCTGTTCAGGACCTTTGTGGTGCCCTTCTTTGGAATAAGAATCACTGTGGAGTGTTTCCAGATCCGAGGGACCGTGCTGCAAGTTATAGAGCTGTGGAAAAGGTGCTGGAATACACTCCCTAGCTGCTCAGCACAGTGCCTTAAGGTCACTTCAGTCCTTTTTTAGAGCTCTCACCACCTCCTCAGTGCTGAAGATGACAGTAGAGTCACCGGGTTTGAGTGTGGAGATGGTTGATTCAAGCTGAGTGCCGTTGTCCCTTTCAAACCTGGTGAAGAAAGAAATTAGGTCATCGGGGAGTGATGTCAAGCTGCTGCCTACAACCTGGATGGGCTTGCAGCTGGTGGGCAACGGAGTTCAATGCTGCCATGTACTTAAGACTCTGCCAAACTGAGCGGAGGATAACTTCTGCAAATGTTTGCTCCACTGCGTTTTTGTATTTCAGCTTGGCAGACTTTAATGGCACGCTTGACCTCTCTATTAACCTTGGCCTCTGTGCCAGTGTAGAACAAATTCCATTTTTCTTGTTCTTTAGTCATCCAAAGTTTATTGTTAGGGTAGATTATGACCTTCTTGATAGGAATGATATTGTCCACACAGAAGAAGATGTGGAATGTTTGTTGGAACAATCTCCACTTGCTCATTGATGCTATTGGAAGAGGATATGAGATTACCCCAGTCAATAGATTCAAAACTCCCCTGTAACCTGTCAGTGCTGTCAAGTGTCCACTCTTTGATGTTTTTGATAACTCTATATGTTCTCTTTACTACTGGTGAATTTACAGGAACAAGCAGTATGCTGTGGTGGTACGCAGAGCTAAGAGGAAGTAAGAGGACGGCCTTGTAGGCATCTGAGGCTGGTCCATAGCATTTATCACGAATTTTCCCCGGACGGATGGAACGCTCCACATACTGGTGGAATCCTTCCAGTGATTTCTCTACTGCACATCACTTAAAGTCACCCATGATGAATTTAAAGGGCTCCTTTGGATATCAATTCAAGTTTGTCTAATGTGTTCCGGATGTATTCTGCTGCTGATGTTGCTTTTGCTTTGGGATGGATTTAAACCAGGATAAAAAAAATAATTGTGGGAATTCCCAGTAATGATATTAGGGATGCATGGAGATTGAGGTGTTCGATGTCGGTGTTAAACAGCTTGTGTTGATATAAAAGTTAGCTCAGTGCCTCGATCGAGCCTTGTACTGGACCCGAAGCCATCTATCTGCAGGGTGTCATTGTCATCATTCCCATTCAACCACCTTTCAGTAAAAGGAAGATTAAAAGCAATTCCATATTCAGACATGTGGGTAACATTAGCTCGAAGTTCGTCAATCTTGTTGCGCAGTGAGCGCACGTCAGCTGGAATAACCTAAGGAAGTGTGCGACGTCTACTTTTTTCCCGAGTCTGGCTCTGATTCAACCCTTTTTCTTTCCCCTTCTTGTTACCCTCTTATGTCAGTGCATGTATCTGTTTGGTCAGGCGTGTGTTTACGTTGTATCTCCTCCGGGAACTCCTCTCTGACAGCAGCATGATGGAAGGGAAGTTGCAGCTGCAGCAGAAAGTCTCTCGAGTATGTAATCCGCTGGATATCCCGAGGGCTGTATCCATTTTATTAAACAGGACATATAATCAAAAAACTGTAGGGGGAACACCATGTCCACAAAGATCCCTGTGAAGTCCATGTCCCCGATGTTGCAAATCTAGAAGCTAACGCTTGTTGCCGTTAGCTCAGTCAGCAGGTGAATTTCCCACAGCCATCAGTTTATGATTTATCAAAGAAATCAACTAGTTGCAGTCCAGTTGCAGTTCACCAAAGTGTCCCTAGCGGTACGCATACCCCAATTTGAAAAACTTGCTCTAAGATTGGCGGCAACCACTCCTCTATGAAACCCCTGCTAAATGAATCTGTTCTCATTTCACCTCTTTGAGGGGAGACAAGAGAAAAAAATAGAAAAATAAATTAAATGTCTCAGGGTCATCCCTCCAAATCTCCTTATCTTAATTTTTCTCCTACTTCTTCTTAAACATTTTTCGTGAGACAGTCGTAATCTCCTGACTCCTCTGACCCAGTTTCAGGCAGAGGTGCTGACCAGCAGCTGCACCCAAAGCTTTGGTGGTTGGAGTTTACGTCTGTAAATCCTCCTGTGAGGCAGATTGCGCCGCCTCAGGCGGTTTTCCACACGCTTAACTGGTGACTCTGAAAAAAATCCCTAATAGATGTTTTTCATTGTGGTTTCCTCCCCCCGGGACCCTTGGACCAGAGAGGAATCTAAGACCTCATCATCATTCTGCTTGGTGTGTATTTCTTTAATTCTCTTCGACCAAATGAGTCGGCAGGTGCGAAACATCCGATTCGCCTCATTACATCTAAAGAAAACTATACTGTTATTCTGACTCTCACAGCTGTTCCACCACAGCGCTCATCTCACCACACCCTCTGTGTCAGCTGCTCTAGGCCTACAGTAATCTGATGATGTCTGCTTCTGCTGGCTGACACCGGCGTGGGCCTCAAACATAACTACTGCTGGATCTAAAGAAAGAGAAAATCTTTCAGCACAAGCCAGAGTGAAATTATGTGCGCACTCAGATCCCAGCAAACACACTTTTCCAGCCTTTCCTTTTCCAATTTTAAGTCGGAGTTAACAAAGTCAGAATTGACTGAGCCAAATCAAATCGACGGTCCTGAAACTGGAAATCCCAAGTTGAGCACTGAAGTTTAT
This sequence comes from Lophius piscatorius, assembly GCA_009660295.1. Classification (NCBI taxonomy): domain Eukaryota; kingdom Metazoa; phylum Chordata; class Actinopteri; order Lophiiformes; family Lophiidae; genus Lophius; species Lophius piscatorius. Next base: position 73,108 of record VRLP01001720.1, read on the forward strand.
ATTGGTATCAAATTTGAAAATAATCTATGATATAATTGTCTTTGCTTTAACAAAAAACATTGTGGTGACGGACACGACAATGATGATTACATCATATCTCAGAGTTTTCAGGGATATAGTTAAAATAGAATAGAATATAAAAGTGAATAGAAATAACTTTATTTATCCCCCCGGGGAAATTCAAGCAATACAGCAGCTCCTTCATTTAAAAACAACATTTGTGTGTGAGTAGTGAAGCAGTAGTTAAAAATGTTTTTCTTTTTGTATATTTTACCTTTATTTTACCAGGTTAGTCTCGTTGAGATTAAAATCTCTTTTTAAGAGAGCCCTGGCCACAATGGCAGCGGTAAACAAAGTTTCAGGCACTACATAAAAACAGCAAACAGTCACAGGTGCAAAGTGGAAACTCGAAAAAGTGATGGAAAATACAAACTCAAATTCAATTAAAACATTTGAAAATATAAATGGACTCTGATTCCGAAAAGAATGTAACAAGGTTCTTGGGTTTAAGGTCACCAAACAGACTAAACCAAGCAGATGCTGCAGAAAACATGAAGGCCTTTTCTCCCAACTCAATCCGAGCTTTAGGAAGTAATAAGTAGAGTATTCTGAGACGGTAACCATCAGTACCGGGCCTTTGGGACAGAAAAGCAGATAAATAGGAAGGGAGTCTATCAAGAATGGCCTTTTTAAATAAAAAAACACACTAGTGACTGAGCCATGTACTGACAGAGCGGACCAGTTGACTTTGGAATACAGAATAAAATAGGATGGAACAGTAAAAAAAATAATGTGTGCCTGATGGCCAAAGAACAGAACAGCAGAAGAACATAAGACGTTTGGGGCAGATTGGACCATGTAGAATGGAGCTACAGAAAAAGTATTAGAAGTAGTGATTTCTTTCAACCTGGACTGTTTTACTGTACGAATCATAGTGCTGTGTCTCACTTCAACCAGGAATCCTCAAGTTTGTTGTTTTGTTTGTTCCCTTCTAGGCTACTGTACAAACATATGGTGACTGCCAAGCTGACAGATTAGAGCATATGAAATATGCACAGAATATATGTGTGTGAATGAAACGGTGAGGATGAAGGAGTAAAGGTGGAGAAGGTGCAGGAGTTTAAATACTTGGGTTCAACTGTTCAGAGCAATGGGGAGTGTGGATAAGAGGTAAAGAAGCAAGTGCAGGCAGGGGGGAGTGGGTGGAGAAGAGGGTCGGGAGTTCTCTGTGACAGAAGAGGAGCAGCAAGAGTGAACGGGAAAAGAGGAAGACACAGAGGACGGGGCAAGGTGGAAACAGATGATCTGCTGCCTAAAGGGAACAGCATTAATAACAAAATCTAAAAATAATACAAATTGTCATCAATAATGAAAAATAATAATGAAAAAAGGAAAACTATTATTAGACTTAGATTAATATAAATATTTCCAATTGACCCCAATGTATGAAAAAATATATAAAGTATATATGTAAAGAGTAAAAACAAAAACGTGAAACAGTTTCATTTATAGGGTCATAAACAACAGTTCACACTTTCATATAGCATCAAGGTTAAATAAGACTTCATAGATGTTTAGAATTTTCAGTCTGGATAAAAGTGATTGACAGAGAGAGCGAGAGACTGATTACTCGGGAACTAAAAGCTTTTACTGAAGTTTCCGGCGTTACTTTGATGAAAAGTACTTCAAGGCTTGTTACGCTGAAGAGCATTTCAGTCACATGTTGAGAATGAGAAGTGGCTGAGAGGCACTAATGGTCTGTGGAAAGTGAAGACAGAAAGGTCGCACTGAGGACTTCAGAGGAAGTCCTGGTACTGTAAAGAGCTCATCAACATGTATCTGCTACTCCTCTGCTTCCACAGTCGTTAATCCACACGAAGAATACGACTTATATTCACACTCATCATAAAGACCGGATCGGATTCTTTTCTTGTTCTGAATGCTCCTGCTAAATCTTATCCTGCTGGATTTCAGTAACTCGTTCAATCAGTACGTGGTTTAACTAAATAATTTACAGTTTAGTCTGGAAAGGTAAGAGCGTTAAGTGAAGATCATTATTTTTGATTGCAGCAGATGATATGTGATCATTTGTGCGGTCAGAAAGTCTTTGGTGCCGAGATGATCCGGGGAAACTGTGGACATCTGCAAGATAAATTCTCCCTGAGGGGTCGCAACTCAGACACGTATAAGGAAATAGAAATATTGAGGAAACAAACCTCGGGAAGAAAAAAAGGACAACCAGGTTGTTAGTCAGTGGGAGGAAAAACAGATAACATGCTGCACTGGGAGGAAAGACATTGGTATGAACATCAATATGGTATAAAATTTCAAAATAAACGAGGAAACAATATATCAAACAAAACCGTACCAAAGATTATGGTGGTTGTGGTGACAGATGACTCTGCTGAGACTGACAGGAATGATGAATCTTGTTTGGTAATGAGGGTGCACATTAAAAGAAGCATGAAAGAGCAGATGACCCCCAAATGACCTTCAGCTTTTATCGCTCAATGTGCTCATTTCATGATGCTCGAACCCAGTAATCTAGCAAGTCTTACATTTCAATTTCAGGACAAAGTGTTGACTTGCTGCTTAATATATCACTATTATAAACCTGGACTGGTTCACTGCATGAACCTGGTGTTAAGAATTCTGGTAGAACTAGACTTTGGACCCAAGTGCAGATACCAGGAGTTTAGTCATGTAATGTTTTAATGTTTAATTTAAAGTCCTCAATCCAAAAAGTTAATATCCATCAAACAGTCCAGGTGTAAAACCATTACATCATTGGAAAAGGCAAAAAGAAGAAATCGTAGAGAAAAACTAGAAAAAGTTACACTAGGAATAAACTGGGAAGAGGTAGCACAGATTAAATACACCAAAGTAAGGTGAGGATGAGACGAAGCTGGAGGGAGAAATAGTGAACATGATGGGCGATCGGATAAGAGAAGAACAGAAGGAACACGGGGAGGACGGACAAAGATTACACTTACACAGGTGGAAAAACAAAACAGGGAAACTAACAAAGGGAATAAAAGCAGTAGTGGCAACACTAGGAATGGACTTTCAAAATAAAACAGGATACAGAATAAACATTCCAAGTAAAAGATCAATACAATACAATAAAACAAGAAATAAAAAAAACTGAAAACAGAGTCATGACACCTGGACTGTTTCACTGTACAAACCTGGATTGTTTCATTATACAAACCTGGACTGGTCCACTGTATGGATCTGGACTGGTTAACTGTATGAAAGTGACTGCGACTGCAGAAATCTAACTAGATGGTGTTGATGTATTTGATAGCAGTAGAAGAAATAGTAGTTATAATCGTTGAAGTAATACTGCAATGTTTGCAATGATAGTTTCCAAGTCGCAATGGTATGAAATTCAGCATATTAGAGTATAATTAGAAGGGCTGCAGTTCATTAGACTTGACAGCTGGAGAATGATCCGTAGGACTGGTGGACCTTGAACTCTGCAGCGGGGTGAGGCAAGCATTGAGTCGTTTTTCAGAATTCCTGAGCACGAGAAAAATAGGTGTTTGCTATAGTGCTAATTACAAGGAAATAACAGCAGGCATATGTAACACTCAATAAAGAGAACAGCCAATACGTGTACCTCTTGTTGCTTATTTATAATGCAGGAGTTGACAGGGATTGGAGACGGGTGGGGAGACGGGTGGGGAGCCAGCGCCGCTGTCAGTGTGTGGTCACGGCCCCAGCCACACACCCACACAGGAGAGAGAGAAAGGAAGGGAGGTCTGGGAGTCAGGACTGAACCATGCTGATGCAGTTGACTTTCATTTAGTTGTTTTACCGCCTTCATCAGGCTTAAGACCCTTCTTGCGCTTCTGGCCGGTCCTCCAGAGGGCTGACTGTGTGTGAAGAGTGATGGAGTGGCCAGGCCAAGAGACAAAAAACATTCCTTTTCTTCTTGTTTTTGTCTTCCTAAAACATTTGCTTCCACAAGCCTGAATGATTACCGGCCGATTGCCCTCACATTAGTAATCATGAAATGCTTTCAGAGACTGGTGCTGACCCATATCCAGGCCTTTATCCCTACTTGTCTCGACCAACACCCGTTTGCGTACAGGCCCAACAGGTCCACAGATGCCATCACAAATAACACCACATACTGCCCTCACCCAGCTGGAAACCCAAAGAATGCCGTTGTGGAGGAGTGAGAATGCTGTTTGTTCATTTCAGTTCCGCCTTCAATTCCATCAACCCTGATAAACTGATCAACAAACGGCAAGGACTCGGCACCGGTGTCCCCGAAGGCTGTGTTCTTAGTCCTCTCTTGTACTCATTGTACAGACAATGACTGTAATCCCAACCACAGGTCAAACACCATCATCAAATTTGCAGATGGCACGACTATTCTAGGCTCGATCTCCAGCGACAGCGAAGCAGCCGTAAGGGAGGAAGTAGAGGCATTCTTTGTGCAAGGTGCGGAGCCAACCACCTGCGCCTCAACACTAAGAAAACACAAGAAAAATCCAAAAATGAAGATCACTTTGGCCGGAGCGTCAATGGAGATGAGGTAGAGCAGGTCACCAGCTTCTGGGCGGCTGTAGCTCTGTTGATAGAGCGGTTCGCTCCAAAGAGAAGATCGTCAGGTAGATGTGTGCACCAGCTACATGTCATCTCCTAAAAAACCTTTACCGCCTTTACCGTAGCGAGTATCCTAATGCATGGCTGCACAATCTGGTGCTCCAGCTGCACTGCTGCAGGACTAAAAGCCCAGTTTCTTGCATTATTCGTATGTTTATCCACTGGATGGATTTTTTTATTAATCCTGTCCTGTCTTCCAACCGCGATCCCATAAATAACACAGAGAGATTTCGCGCTGGATCATAGGCGTTAATAAATAACATGACCTTTTTGTATTTAATCAATACTCCAATAACTTTTCTGCCAAACAAACTGACTGCTACTGAAAGGTGCTGATTACCTTGTCAGGTTGCAGATTTGCTGGCTTATCATCAGCCTTCAAATGCTTTGGAAAACAGGTTTAACACTAAATTTCATATTTCACACCTCAAAATCAATGTAAAGCTGACAAATACAACACTTTCCATTACACCAGGCTTCCACACAACCTTCCAGGAAACGTGTGATCCTCTCACTGCTGCAGAGGGAGACAACCTGGTGGACTGTATATATATTTTAGCTAATTTCCTTCAGGTAGAAAATGACGTGCAGGCGGATACATAGACGGCGGAATGTCAGCAGCAGAGAGGATAATATAAGCTGCTAGCATCCCTTCAGACAGATCGGGTCCTGCTGAGAAAACATGACTTGGATGGATGGACATGGATTATATTCTCCTAAATTGGAATTGTTTCTGAATAATAATCGACCTCTTCAACATTTGCATAGGCGTAGAAACTGAAGTAAAGTTGATCCATCTCACAGACACTAACGGTTGAAATGACATTCAGTGAGGCGGCTATGAGGCGAATCTCTGAGCAGGTTTGAAAATGAAAGTCATTATTAGCAATTTTCACCCACCCATTTTCTATAACACTGTCTCCTTTGCAGGGTTTGCAGGTGCCTCTGGGCGCGAGGATGGCTAGTCCACGACAGGGATGACATCATTCTCTACGACTCTAATGAATAAACGGCAGCAGAACAATGTTGCTCCCATGTGTGATTTTAAAAACATTATAAGCACCGACCCTATGTCGTTACAGTGATACCTGTCAGTGGGTGGGATATATATAAGGCAGCAAGTGAGCCTTTTTTTCCTGAAGTTGAAAGGAAAAAGCAGGAAACATGAACCTGTGTGACGATCTGAGTTACTTTCACAAGGACCGTGTTGTGATGGCCAGACGACCGGGTCAGAACATCTTTAGAACTGCAAGTCCTCTAGGGTGTCTTAAGTCTGCTGTGGTTAGTACCTACAAAATGCAGTATTAGTATGGGTTGCTGTAATGTGCATGGTTAGGTGTCCTTCAGCAAGATACTAGAGTGCGTGGCAGGTGCCCCCCTCAATCCTGAGCGACGCCGGCCGCAGCGGGGAAGATGAGGCAAAGCGTCCAGATGAGGGTGCAGGACCACCATGGTTACCTTTTTCTGATGAGTAGGCAGTAATATAATGAAAGCCTGCCACAACTGTATCATGAATGTGATATGTATGTGAATAGGTGAATGCTGGGTTTGAGTGGTCAAAGGGGGTTTTAAAGGGGCTTTATCAGTACAGTACATTTACCTTATGAGGTGCCACCGCTGAGGACATCAAAGCCTCCGCTCATGCTGCTTAAGTACGTTCCAACATCATTCTGCCGTTGCCATTTTTGTTGTTGAAACTCTTTATTGCCATCCTGTGGACGTATTGAAATCAACGTTGGGACACTCAGAGGTATGTGGACATACGGGGAACGGTAGTTTGAATTTGATTTGATTTTGAGTTTAACACACAACCCTGTCTCACTGATAACTTAAAATTTCATAACATCGTTATGTTGTGACATAGTCAGAGTAAAACAATTCAGCGGTACCGACAACTTTCCTCTCTCCCTGGTGCCTCCAGGACAGAAGTAAATGGGAGTTATTATCATCTATCTCTTCATTAAATGCTTCACAATAACATCCCAATAGACGCCCACCCTCTGATGACACTTTTGACAGCTCTTCCGAAATATGTGTCGCCAAAGGCGTAGCCATGATTGCAAAAGTCAGGGGGACAGACAGAACTATTCAGAACTTAAGTGATTTTCTTAGTTCAAATAGTGAATGGTCAATATTCATAACCATTCACTATTAAGGTTTTTATTAAAAAAAAAGTTTGAAATTAAATTAAGGAGAGCGCATTCCTCGCATGAGTCTAGCTAACTAGCCATCTAACCGAGACAAACTTAACCAGTCTGCTTGTTAACATACGCTAAATTGGCATCGTTCAAAAACAGCATAACTCTTCTCACATGATTTGCTTTGAAGAAGCAGTCTAAGGTTTTTTTGTTTATTGCTGGCTGGATTTGTGAACAAAATCCTTTGCCACATAGTAGTTGTTCCCAAAACGTCATATCACATTAAAGTCAGTAAGTTTTCAGAAGGTGTACGTCATATGTCTGAGGTTTCCATATCCTTCCTGGTTGCAGAGGACCCAGTCCCTCCTGTGATCCCAACAAACAAACAAACAATGCGGCAGGAGTAACGCGTGTTTCCCGCACACTTACATCGAACGGAGGGCAGATAAACTGGTACTGATAAGTTGGTGTCAGCGCGTCTTTCAGGTTACATATCTTCTTTAACACTCTGAATTTTCACAAAATTAGGGCTGAATTTGGGAAAAAGTGGGAGGGGACAAAAATTGTGTAACAATTAACATTGCTGCTTTTTGTCACGTTTTTATATAGCTATTATTTTATTTTTCATTGATGCTTTTATCTGCTTTTACTTTGTAGCACTTTGAGATTTGATCCAAATGTAAAGTGCGTTATAAATTAAATGTATTATTATTAGTAGTAGTATCCCGCCTCCAGAGGAGGATGGTGAAGTCTGTCCTCCTCTGCTCTCCTTCTCACACGACACCATTTCACCTTGTTTGCCCACTACATTTTAATAATGTTTTCTTTCCAGAGAAGATTTAAAAATTATTTTATTAATGATACTGGCATTTAAGCATTTCAAACAATTACTTTCTTTATATTTTGATCTCCCACTTTGCTTCTAAAAAACAGAGGAGAGTCCTCCTCCACTCCTCCTGCTCTTCCTCTATGGACCAGCTTCCTTTTGTCCACATCTACAATCTGAACTTTAATTTCCCTTCTTCAAAATGTTTCCTACAGCATGAATTCCATTAAAAAACTCTTTTTTTAATCAGAATGTTATGTTTTTTGTGTAGTTCATAATACCAATACAAGCATGATAACGTGAAGAAATTATTGATGGATGATTTTTGGTGGTGTTTTACCGATGATGAGTCGACGTTCCTTGTGGCTACTGTGGGCGTAGAGTTAGTAGGGCTGCAGCCAGCTGGTTTGAAGTCTGGAGACCTGCAGCAAGCAGGTCTGATTTACTTAACAGTAACATAATCCTCATAATCCACCTACTGGGCTTAAATTTTCATCACTGCTGCTGTAGCTCATACACTTGGTATCTTGTCAGGGAATCTTTCATTTCCTTTTCATTTTTCGCCTTCATTGTTGAATCCTGCAGTGTAATAAGAGAGCGTCCAACTAATCTTGTTTAGTGTGCGACGCAAAGGAACTTCCATTCATCTCACCCCTCTTTCATAGCCACCGAAATCTCTTAGGATAGTTAGTTGGTGTTAAAAAAAAAAACCAACTCACTTTGAATAATGATATTCTTTCAAGTGGTGGCCGCTGTAAAATATCAGTGACGGTCCCGACCTTGATGTTCTCTGCGGCCAGACACAACCTTCCACCCCCACCCCACGTCTTCATTAAACCTGACCAGGTCTGATGTCATTATGAGGAGATTATCTGGACAGTGGTGGTGACCCAGGGAGGATCAAATGTCCTCCAAACTCTCACCCCCCTCTGACTGTGTGATCTGGTTTCACCCCTACGTGTCTATTGGTTTTCAGGCCTTGCGGGAGCCTCGCCTTGTGAGTGAGACTCAACGTCTGCATTTCTTTGTTTTATCATCAGGTTCGCCACAGGGCCACAGCGTCGTATCGAGTGGCGGACAGCTGCGATGTGTTCTTCCATCCAGCGATCCATCTCTGCAGGTGAACATTTTGAATAGAATTCAGCTTATAGAGGAAAACCAATCACCATTTGGAGCTCAGAATGTCTCTTCATGCCACCGTAAGTTCACACTGCAGCGTAATAAACCTCCAGTTCCTCACAGCTTAGGTGCTACGTACAAAACACCAATAGGATTCATGGGATATGATATTCTCGACTGCAACACTTCCCACCTCTGCTGGTTCCGGTTGAATATTAAATACGTTGACTGATATAGAAACTGGATGCTGAGGCTCCTTCATTCAGCCCCTCGTCTCCTCTCCTCTGACCTTTTAACGGTCTGATCCAATGGTGAGAAGAATGTAAAATAGAGAATGCGGTGAAGATTCCCTCTGCTCTCATCACACCATCCACTACAGAATAACCAACTGAAGCTTTCTTGTTCCTTTGGCCCAAATCTATATATATATATTTGTGTGTGTGGGGGTGTGTGTTCACATCTGCAGCACAAGGTTATAAGTTAAATATTGCACAGTTTAGTCATGTCTAGCATCATCTGACTAGGAGGTATCGTTTAGGAACTTCATAGACCTGGGCAGGAGTGAGTGTTTATAGCGGACCAGTCTGCTCGTGGGAACATGAGTCTCCTGCCAGAAGGTAAAAGCAGGAACTCTGGGTGAAGAATGTGAGTTGGGTCGGACTCGTATTTCTGAGCCTGCCGGATAAGACACTGCTCGTGAATCACCTGAAGGGATGGGAAGTTTTTAACACTCAAGATCTTGATAGCAGTCTGCACTAGACGAGAAACCTGTGACCTCATATTCACTGTCAAGTGGCCGTTCACCTACTGTCTTTGTGTCAAACAGCATTTCCTCAGACCTTCCCACATCCATCACCAGATGGTTGCTGTCGCACAACTGCACAAAGTCCTCTATTTCAGAGTGACGGGCCGTCGGGCTGCTGTCACTGTGTAATGGCTGTAACATCAGGGAATTTGATGATACAGCTTCCATGGCGGGTGCTTGTGCAGTTATTGGTGTATAATGTGAAGAGGGCTGGGGAACTCACAATTCTCTGGCAGGCGCCAGTGCTGCTCTGAGAGGACGCCATTTATAATAACCTGCTGGGTGCAGTTAGTCAGTAAAGGAGAAGTACCATCCCAGAACGTATGGATTCACATTCAGATTCATCATCCAGGCTTCTCGTGTGGAGGAAACATCTTTGGCCTTGATTCACCTCTAAGTCTCAGGGAGACGTTTATTATAATAATCTGCACTTGTGTTCTGAGCGTGTGTGTCTGGGACATCAGTCCAATTAATGTGATTAGAGGGACCACCGACCGTGATTCAGCTTCTGTCAAGCCTGACAGGAAAGGACATCGAGGATGACAGTGAGGCTCGCCTGCAGTGCGTGTTTCATGTTTGTGTGAGGTGAGGAAACATTGTCTGCAAAGCTGTTCCTTGTAAGATGATGACACAGCAAAAACTGCAACTAACGATGAGCAAATGGAAGACTGATTCTTCTTGTATGCGCAGGAAGGGTACACAAGTCGGTCGTCGTCCGCGTCGGTCCTGGAGGAGCGTCCGTGTTGTGTTCTGTATTGACTTAAAAGCTTTTTGCAGAATTGTACCGAAACGCCCTGGAGACGTCAGTCCCATCAGAAAGAGAGGTGGAACGAATATGAGAAGAAAGGGCGAAGTTCAAGAGGAGAGAGCGAGAGACGCACAAAAGGCAGAGCTTCTGCTCCGACAGAAGCTTCTGACTAAAGCAGGAGTAAGAGAGATGTAGGTCAGGGAAAAAAATTGAAATCGCTTCCTATGCTTTACTAAATCATCACAAGGTTCTGGAAACAAAGCTGACAATGTGAATGGCAAACAGAATCTGTCCACAAACAGCAAAAGCTCTCCGACGCAGTAATGGACCTGATACAACATATTGAATTTAATATTTAACTATAATAGAATATAGAATATTAAAACCCCATTTCTCAATATGATTTATTTGTTCATATCAAGGAATTCCACTTTGGGGGAAGCAGAAATATCAAAAAAATATTCCACTATGGGGGAAGCAGAGCAAACAAATGCAAAATTGTCATTTTATCATTTCATAGGGGAAATTCTCAAATTTTCTGTAAGTTGCGAGTAACGAGTCCATCTGGTTTCAATCGGTCCAGAATCTTCCAGAAACCTATCATCAAAGTAAACGCTCCTTGTCGGTTCTCGATGCACTAAATTCTCCTCTCCACAAAGACCACAAATCTCCACACTGTCTCAGCCCTGCTGACAGCTCAACTTTTCACCCTGGCAAAAATGTCAGACCCAATCATAACTCCTCCAACAGCCTTTCATTGGTTCAGAAAAAAAACGTGAATTATCTTTATATACATTATATTTTTTTGTCAGCGTGCAATTTGGAAAATATCCCTTTTGTGAAAATCCACATTCCATCCAAATAACTGTGACTCATGGCACCTGAAGAGTGTGTCATCATCCTACTGTGGCCCCTGGTCCGGAACCCAACGTCAATACAACAGCGCCACAATCCAGAGATTATTCCTCTATTATTTTGTGAATAAGGGAATTAGATTAATGTTACTAATCTAATAGACATTGTCTCGTAAATATGGATGAAAGATTGTTGTAACATAGTTTTTTTTATTCATTAGTAAACCTTTAACTGCTGCATTTAATAGAATAATCTATATTTATTTATTAAGTGATATAGTCGCGTTTTTAGTTAAGTAATCACATTAATTAATCACAGTGTGAACTTTGATCCATCTCCACATCTTTAAATGTATTAATAATATATACATTATAATAATAATAATTATTTTTCTATTACTGTTATTGTTGTTGACCATGGTGAAAGATAGTGATCAAAGTTAAGATATGTTTTAAATCATCATATCATCAAATATTCAAGAAATTCCATCTTCTTGCAGAGGGTCTGGCAGGAAGGCCTCCACCTCTTCTCTTTCTCAGAAGATATCAAACTCAGACCAGAAGTTTTCTTCTCTTTCTCCACCCTCTGTTCTCTCTCATAGTTATATTCAGAAACCTCACGATTTCCTCAAAGCGTCCAATTTTCCAATTTTTTGGAGTCTTCTTTTTATGTCATGGAATTGTAAATTAATAATCATAGTTTTTTTCTTTTTTGACTATTTCATACAGTTGGTGTGGTAGTAGAGGTTCTTAGAAATCCTCGTCTGGCCCACAAAGTTTTCTGCAGAAGTTTTTTGCGCACCTCTTCAGCTAAATGACTTTCCTCCACGTCGACCTTTGAGGCGTTCAGTCTGCCAAAGCCTGCTGAACATCAAGCAGACACGAACGCAGCGATCCTTGGCCGAGCTCGACGACAGAACCCCCTCGGGGACAATTCCACTCTGGGTGGTCCCGGCGTGCTGGCACAGAACGGAGAACTTTCCTCTGACTGACGCCATCAAAGGAGTCGCCGTCATCGCCTCACCGGCTCATGACACGGGTGGATGTGTTGAAACTAAAACATTCACGACTCAACCGCCTTCATCAATAATATAGATAATTAAAATATGTAATCATGTATTTCTGCCACCGTCGCCATTTTTACAAAACATTTAGCATTATGAAGCATTGACTTATGAATATGTTTGCATTAAACTCCGTAGGTCTCTGTATTTATCCTGCATCGCCAGTGTGCAGTCAAATAAATGTCTATCATATTTTTAATCGTACAAACTGTCTTTTCTTGAAGGGAACAATCAGTCAGTCAGTGTGAAAAAAATGTTCTGGCTTTCAGATATCGGATAACTGGATTGATATTTCTCAGATTCTGGTTTTAATTTGAATATGATAGACAAAAAGGAAAAATGAAGAATGAAGAAGCTTGGCGAACATCCACCTCTCACCCACCTCCTCCACAGAGTCCATTGGACAGTCCAGGACGGAGTTGGACCTCTCTGTTTTTCCTCCACCCCAGCAGACTACAGTGTCATGGAAAGGTTCTAAGAGAGTCCTGCACACATTAAAGGACATCAGTCTCCTCAGCATATGGACAGCCTTGACCTTTGACTTTGACCCTGTTCAATGTCCAAAACCTGGACACTCGTGTATTATTGTTTGCATTACTCACTAAGTGAAGTGTGGAAACTCCGTTGACAATCGTGAAAATGTGAGTAAATAGAGGGTGAGGCGATAAATCTGCGTTCGGATTCAGGTTCAAAGATGATTTGTCGTTCTACGGTTCTTTCTTTTTTTCCATCCACGTCTGCTCCTGGGCTCCGTGATAAGGTGCAGTTTCCTCAGTGTACTTAGTTTATTCCTGGTTCCATGACTTTGTTCTGCTTAGTTACTGATTACATACACGATTGATCGGTTGTCTCATTATCTACCTGTATCCGTATCTGAGTTTTCCTATGTTTGTTTCCTCCTGGTGATCTCCTGTGTTCACTCCCCCTAAGAATCCCTGTGCGCCGAAATTGTTGTACTCCAGACTTCCACATGTCGTCAGCTTTCCCAGTGGTTTTGACTCCTTATTCGGAAGTTTCTGCCCTCCGGGTGTCGATTTTGATTACTTATTTGGAATGCTTTTCACTTTTGGAGATGTTTACCGGCAAATTTGTTCATTATGACACAATCAACTTATTAAATGTTAATACACATTTCTGATCGTATGAGCAGACGCGTAACTAAGTTAATTAAATATATATTCCATTCCATTAAGTCACAGTTACATTTTGGAAAGCGTACAAATGAAAGTGAGCAGATTTGTAAACATTTGCTCCAACACTGGACAGCAGGCTGGCAACAACACCCTTCTGGATCGGTGCCTCCGGTGGAGGAGAAAAACCTCCAGGGGTAGAAAATAGTTCTGAAGCATCCAAGAATATCTATTCTACGAGAATTGTAAATCCCTGAATCAGTGATAACCTTTTCATGTGTCTCACTGTGGAATATCAAACCATGTTGTTGTTTATACACTCAGTCTGAAGTGAGACGCACACACGCACACACACACACACGCACACACACACACATACAAATTCATCTTATCCAATTACAGAGCTAGACATGGTTTACTGTAATGAATTATTCATAACTCGATAAGGAGGCACCGCAGAGGTTAGCGTGTTAAGTATGCCGCCCTGAATCTCTGTAAAAGATTTGTTCTTGTATTCAGCAGTACATCATCGCTTTGCCATGAATCAATTGCGTTTTCTCCGGAGCAGAGTTTGAGCCCGAATCTGTGATTCATTCTGATCACAGTGAAATCTTGTCTGTCCTAAAATTCAATTTTAGCCTTGTTAATGATGAAGATGATGTCATTAAAGTGGTTAGGGGGGGGATTCTGGCAGATCTCAGCACGGCTAATATTTGTCTTGATGGCCATTACAGGAAGCTGATCCAAAAACCACTTACGTGTCTTCTACATGATGCTGCAGGAGCGAAACCATGATTCACTTTTATTCCAGCTCCTGTGGGAAAACCACATAAACACTCTTTAATGGCTGTCTGGAGGAAGGCTGTGCCGATAAATGATGATGCTGCTGAAATGTTGCAAGCTTTGGCTGAAATAATTACAGTGACCGTTCTAGGAGAGAAATGTTCTCAGACAGCTAAGGTGGCTAACATCCAAGAGCAAAGCAGGCTAAACAAGAGGATCCGATCATCCGATCATTAATGAGGGAAAGATTCAGACAGAGTCCTCAATTTATGTCTGAGTTATTGCCAGCCTCTAAATCTACCAACAACTCCAACAAACTCTGAGTATCTGTCAAATACTCTGTAGCCCGTTGTCTCCTGCACTGCATTTGCTAGTGCTAGATATTAGGTGTGATCCTCCATCTGTCAAAATTTCGGTTCTCCTCCACCTCCAAGGGGAGCGAGGACAGGCGGTTTGCTGCCGCTGGATTATATTCACTGGTTTTATTCTCCTTTTTAAGTAAACGAGCTGGCAGGGCTGAGGAACAAAAAAAATAGTTTGCTGACATTAGTCGACAAAATGTTTTCCAAATTGTTACACCGTCTCTTGAATTTTGGTTACTCTGCATTATTCTCTTTGACAGCGGGGAAACGACTCACTGTGATTGCAGCTTTGTTCTTGAACAAGACTTGAGATAAGGTATAACGGTCAACAAATGAACAGCCTTAGTTTTTTCTCTTTGGCTGTGCCACCATGCACGTAAGTGGTTCTGATGACCGGGCGAGCTTGTGTGCCCTGATTCGCATTTGTTCACTGGAGCAAACAGGAGAGTGTCTGTGTGACCTGAATTGTCTGCATTAAATGAGTGGAGTCAGAACCTACACGGAGCTTCATGATGTTTGTTTTGCTGTAGAAAAACCACCAAACAATTCTTCATGGAACCAGTTTGGAGAGTTTGCATCTCCGGGGTTGTTGCTTGTCTGACTGGAAACAGACAACTTTGTCTGTTTCCAGTCAAGACTTTGGTCAACTAACTTTTGATCACCTTTAATAAACCCATATTCATTGGAATCATTACCTCGAAATAAAATAAGAACCTGTCAAACAAGACAGAGAGAGATGGACCCATAGGAAAAAGAGAAATGATTGACCTAGTTCAAGAAATGCTGATCGGAGATAAATAAATAAATAAAACGCCAGGGGAGGAAAGTGAAGCACTTATGGAGATGATGTTAACAGCAGGGTATGAATCGGTTACATACGCCAACAAATAAAAGTGTGACACCACCACGGAGCGTCCTCGACCCAAGGTTTGAACTCCTCGTCAGTAAAGCTGAGATAATAGTGCTGGAATACTTCATCATGCAGATATTTGAATGCTCACTCATAAATGAACTGGATGTTACTGGACCACTTGTTGTGTTTCCAGAGTAACAGCTTTTCTCCATTTTCAACATGACTGCCGCGGGGCTGAACACGGATGGAGAAAGACAAAACATTTGCTCTTTATGAGACTTTACTGAGTAAGAAAATCAAAATGATTTAAGAATATTTACTAATGAAAACAATATACGGGACCTTCAGTGATATAAAGGGTAACCTGGAATGTAAGGTCGTTTGAAACCGACTCATCGTGTTTATTTTCAGATGCTTTATCTTAATTTATCTCAGATGAGATTTCCAAACCATGAATATTATTATGGAAGATTATAATTTATCTTTCACGTGTATAAAAACTTTTGAGTTGATTTGAGTGAACCACTCAAAACTCACAAAGAGTCGGGGTTGAACTACAATTATTGTTTTTTTTTACAACGCAGTAGTGGTAAGTTGAGAAAACACAAATATCTATTGCAGAAAGTTGCCTTGAAATTTGTGTATAGTGTGTGTGAGTGTATTTCTCAAAAATGTAATGATGCAATTCGCCACATCTTGAGACTAAATTAAAAGTCAGATGCGATTTTTAAGAGGGGTCAGGAGGATGTTTACACTCCTCTGCGTTTTTTTGTTTGTTTGTTTGTTTGTATGTCTGTTTGTTTGTGATCAGGATTATGGGAAAATTACAGAAAAGATTTGCATGGAATTTTACCCACAGGTAGACTTTGGCATATCCTAGAAGGGATTTTTTTTTAATTTTTTGGTAACGTAACGTGTTTCACAATATTTAAAAAAGAAAAAAAAAGAAATAATAAGCCGTTTGGAGTAATGATATCACAATCTGGCTATTACTGCCTTTGATTCCTTTGATCTTTCTTTGGGGTGAGAGGGGGCTCAGTTTCATGTTCCTTTGATTCTTCTGATGTTCCTTTAGGGGTGGAACGGGATGCTCAGTGTGCTGAACAGAGACGCTGAAGTGGAAGGCGCTGGAGACGACCGACTACAGAGTATTTGAGAGAGCTTATTGGAGTTGTCAGTAGATTTAGAGGCTGGAAATAACTCAGACATTAATTGAGAAATCTGCATTCATTTTTCCTAAACTTAAAGTACTGCTGTTCCTTGGCGGAGGTTTTTTTTTCTAGTTTTTTAATCTTTAATTTTTTTTTTTTATTATTTCATTGATTGCTTTGTGTCTTATATGAAAGAATCTAACACCTTTGTTAGTTTTTTGTTTGTTGTTCTTCTCTTTATAAGTGAAACACGTTCTACAGTTTGTTTGAAAAGGTGCCAGTTGGGAGCGTAAGGCTTTTGGTTATAATAGGATCCTCATATATAACTCACATGAAAGACCATCAGACTGCGAATGAACACAACTGCGTCAGTGGCTGGAGTGTTACTTTACATTCTTTGTGTCTTTGTGTGTGTGTGTGTGTGTGTGTGTGTGTGTTTGTGTGTGTGTGTGTGTGTGTGTGTGTGCGCATGAGAATGAGAGTTTTTATGTGTCAGACATATCCCCAAAGCGTTCTTTATTTTTCGAGAGAGAACTGCAGTTATGAATAAACCTGTAAGCTCTCAGAAATTATGTGTGACGCAAAATGACGTCACTGCAGGAATCCACATATCAACACGGAGGTTCTCTGTGCGAACACAAAACTAGCCAACTGCTGGAGGAAGAGCACCTTGAAAATGTCACAGGACAGAAACAGAGGGAGCATATTTTCTATGGAAGTCATTTAGAACCCATTGTTTATGTAACTGTGATTGTGCTTGTACCACCGCCAGGCCTTCATACATACAGTCCTCCATCCTCTTCCTGCCCTAAGAAATGGAGGAATTAAAATAATCACTAATTGTAACTATGCGGTTTGATAGAAAGGAAATTTGTTTGGAATCATTTGTTTATTTGACAGTTTCATACATCCTACCAGACTGAGAGGATGGATTCCTGGTGGAGGAGAAACCATACGACTGTTGTTTTTTACTTGTCTTGCTGCTGGCCTCTACTATCCTCATTGCTGGCCTCTATTACATCACTTCTGGCCTGTATTAGCCTCACTACTGACCTCTATTACCATCACTGCTGGCCTCTACTACCGTAACTGCAGGCCTCTATTACCTCAATGCCTGACCTAAACTACCCTGACTGCTGACCTTTACTACCCTCATTGTTTGCCCCTATTACCCTCACTGCTGGTCTCTACTAACATCACTGCTGTCATCTATAACATCACTGCTGGCCTCTATCCCCCTCACTGCTGACCTCTACTACCCTCACTGCTGACCTCTATTACCTTGTTGCTTGCGTCTCTTAACCTCACTACCCGTTCTGTCTCTCTCTCCTTACCTTTGCTGCCGGTCTTTTTACCCTTGTTGTTCAGCACATGACGGAGAATTGGTCCCATCCTGAGACACACTGGAAGGTATTAACCAGTATAGACCAGGAACACCCAATAAGACAGTTGTTTTGGAGATCCTCTTACCCTGTCATCTTTCCCCTTATAGTGTCACCCCTTGTCAATTCCTTATGCTTGTCCATTTTTCCGTCTTCCAGCACATCAACTTTAGGACAAAATGTTCACTTGCTGCCGAATACATCACACCTGATGACAGGTGCCATGGTAACCCGATAGTAAATCTCATTCTCACTTCACCTATCAGTGTACATAATGTTATGGCTTATCAGTGTAAACTTCATTCATCAACCTCTTTTTCTGAAAAAAAATACGTTTGAAGGATCATAAGTATTTTACATAACCCGACACGCAGTGTGTCAGTCATTTCTCTTTCAGAGCAAAAATTGTTTTGTTCTACATAAAACGAAAATTGAAAAAAAAGAAGTTAAAGGCATTTAGGTGAAAACCATTTATTTTGAAAGGGTGGCCGGAAACAGGTCATCTGGTGCGTGTGGCTGAGGCTGAAACGCTGACCCAGTTTCTGCAGCAGGTTTGAATGTGCGGCGCGGGGAGGTCTCAGTCTCTCGTGTGAAGGACGCGCGAGCCGCGCGATGCTGGGAACCAACTTTTTCTCACGTCATGAATCCTGAAAACGGAACCGGGAGAAATCCGGACCACCACCTGTTTGCAGTTGGAACCTACAAACTTTTGGCGTTCACCATCGGAACCATCGGAGCGTTCGGGTTCTGTAACAACTTTTTAGTCTTGGTTCTGTTCTGTAAATTTAAGAGGCTGCGGACCCCCACCAACCTGCTGCTGGTCAACATCAGTCTGAGCGACCTGCTCGTCTCCCTCACCGGAATCAACTTCACCTTCGCCTCGTGCCTCAAAGGACGCTGGACCTGGAGCCAGGGCACGTGCGTCTGGGATGGATTCAGCAACAGCTTATTCGGTGAGGGAATTTATATTTATTTACCAGCTTCCTATATCACATTCCTCAATAAAAATATTTAAAATCTATACTTTTGACCATTTTACTCTGGGTCTTCTAATTATTAAATAATAATACTAATAAGTATTACTTATAAGTAAGGGGAATTATTAATCCCTACAGACAGATATATAAAAAAGGACGGTATAAATGCGCTGACGCAGGATAGAATATATATAGAACTAATGTCTGGGATGGATTCAACTATTCACTTATTTAGTGAGAGAAATTGAAAAAAAAAGTTGATATACAATGATATACTTACCTTTAATCATGTGACTGAATTTCCCTTAAGTAAAAATAACAACAACAATAATAATAATAATAATAATAAATAACGCTAATTAAGTCATCGCAATTTTAAAATAGTAAATGTTTAATAATAATTATTTTCTCTGGATCATTTGTATTTAATTTATGTATTTTATTTATGTAATAATACACCATATACAAAAACTGGAGAATAATTATATGAAAACCGCAAGAAAATATTAACAAAATAAATAACATTACATATAAAATTATAAATAAATTAATTCTAGATAATTATTAGATGAACTATAACTACAGACAAAAAATAAAATTGAAAAAAAGGACTCTAGAAGAAATTGAAATAATGTCTGAGATGTTTTCAGCAACTGCTTATTTAGAGAGATTGTAAATATTAAAAATTGTTAATTTTTTGTTTGTAACATTTAACTTAATTTCCCATAACTGTTATTTAATAATAATGTTTGAATTTATTTTTTTATCAATTAATAAATAATAATTAAAATGTGTGTGATTGCTTATCACACCCATTGAACATTGCTTATAGAAATTTTAAAAAATAGATTAAATAAATATTTATATATAATAAGAAAATCATTAAATTATAAATATAAAAAAATTAATCTATAAATTATTTTTATAAATGTATAATATTAATTAACTCTGATTGCCAATAGAAATAGTTAATAACAAACAAATATATTAAAATAAATAATGTCTGTAAATAATAAACAAATACTATCTTAGTTATAGTGATAATTATTGAATTATCTCTACAATTAAATAAAACATTTAAAAAATATATATATATTTTAATCATAGAGTAGGTAAATTATTATTATATGGAAATTCTGCTTAGGATGATTTATTATATAGCTTATATTAGTGATATCTTGGTCAATTTAAATATGTATGTTGTTTTTCTATATTATACATAATTTCTGTTATTTAAAATACAGTATTATTTCACACCAAATCAAAAAAACAGTTTTGGTGGAGATGAGCTCCTCCATAATTTAAAGAACTCTCCATAACACACAAAGTAGGATAGAGATATTCTCCATTAAATGCTTGTGAATGTGGTTGAAAGCTGATATTAATTCCTTAATGAATAGATGGTGGCAGGGTAGAAACCATGTTTACCTCCCTCACGTAGCTGCACTCAAGTCCGATGACCTTCACCACTTCGGTTTTCTCTGTTTCATTCTATTTCTATGTTAAATGAGCGTGTTCTGCATGCAGAGGTGTCTTCATTTCCTCCACTCGGCCCACTGCTCCCATCTCACCGTGATATTATTTCCTATTTATCACCAGCATAACCATGTTAAGCAGCGAAGCGTGAATGAACAGTCAGGGTCTTTTTCAGCAAGCAGGAATTATAGCTCAGGAGGATGAAGGTTTGATAACAGGCCCATTACGGCAAAGCCTCCAGGCTTTAATGCTTCCTCAGCAAACTAAACAGAGATGTAGCTGTCTTCCTCCTCTTCCTCTCTCATCTCACTGTCCTCTCTGACATTGGATTATTTGCACTCGTTGATCTGCCTCAGTCGTGTTCATGCATAAAAAAGCATGATTTCATTCATAATAATTGATGAGTGTGTTAAAACACAGGATTCCCAAGGATTGACTTTTAGAAAGGGCTTTAATGATAATCGATGGATAAGCGACAAAGGGTTAATACATGTCATTAGGCCGTAATTGATCTTCTGTTATTTATGAGCCGCCCAGACAGAGTTTATTTTTACGGAACAGAAACATGATGAAGACACGAAATTGTAATGCGTGAAGGAGACATGGACATTATTAATAAACACCTCAGTTGTTGCATTAATTAAGCATCAAGACAGGTGTCAGATACGATTAATACACATAACTCATGCATGAAACCACACTGTAAAAAAATGTTTTCAGAAATATCTATAAAAAATGGCAAATGAAACAGTAAAAGATAAGATTTAAAGTAGTGAATTACTGCTGTAAATCTAATTTTGGCTGGTCTTGAAAAGTTCAATAACCGAACTTTGATTGAATCAAAGAAATGCATTTTTTTGAATATATATTTTTCCCTTTTTTGAGCTCACCGCAACAATTTGAACTGTGTGTGTGTGTGTGTGTGTGTGTGTGTGTGCGTGTGTGCCTGTCTGGTCAAACTCTGCAGGATATTAATGCATAGAAATAGCGGAGTGAACTAAAACTCCAGAATTCTATCCACCAAAGACATTAATCAAGTCATCAGCGTTGGACCATTTTGGATATCTACTAAATCAGTGGTTCTCATACGGTCTGGCTTCGAGACCCACCGTAACCCCTTAATCACATGGTGTGATCCAAATCAAGGAAAATTTTCAACCTCTCCAAAAAGAAATTATCGAAATGATGGGTTACATTACTCATCGCCACCTAGTGTTAAGGAGTGGGAATAGGAGGCACTCGTCTGCATAAAAATTCTCCTTCAAAATAAAACCACAGGACTTTTTCTTAACCCACTGAAAATTGGTCCGCGACCCAAAAGGGGGTACCAACCCACCAGTTGAGAATCACTGTACTAAATGACCAGGTAGTTGTGGTAGATCATAGATATCTGATTTGCAAAGCCTGCTGTCTGAAACTTGACGCTATTGGCTCCAACACGTCTACTTTGTCCCGACTTCTTCATGGTAATGTTTGCCCAAGTCAAGGTAGAAACTCTAAACTTGCTAGTTCTCCTCCGTCAGTTACTTTTCTGACAAATTTAAATAGTTTATGGGGAGTTCTATATTCAAATGTGTAGTAGGTGCATCAGTCGACCTTCCAGTGAAAATGCTAATGCTAATTATACAGCCTCTGCTCAACGAGAGGCTCGAGCCAGACTGAGAGAAGAAACTCTCCCGTCACATCCCATCGCCTTCAAGAGAATTTAAGGTCTTCCATTAATGTGCTAGATACCACGGCACACGAACACGTGGTCACATCGAGCGCGTACGCGATACCAGCTCCTTTATATTGGCAATGAAATTCAGTATTCGAAGCAAGGGGTGTGTGTCCAGCTCTCAGGACACACACCCGTCATTATAACCACTGATGAATAACATTGTTTTTCATATCATCATGGCACCTGTCAGTTGGTGGATATATTCAGCAGCAGGTGAAGATGAGTTGGAAACTGGATTATTAAAGTCAGCGAAAGCACCAAGGGCGCACAGAGCTCATGGATGTGTGTGGAAACCGACGCTAGCCCATGTTGTTTGATACCAAAGAAGAGTTTCTGTTGCACAAACTGCTGTAAAGGTTCCTGCTGGTTCAGATTGAAACGTCAGAACACACAGTGACACCACGGAGCTGTATTTGGTTCCTTCACAAAATCCGGCAGATGGTTTTAATCTTACGGCAGATTGGTTAGGAGATATTGTACATAAGCCTGCATAGGGCTGCACTTACACGCAAGCATCAAACAACAGAGAAAGATCTCCAAAAGTCGATAATCCTGACTGATTATTTCTCTGACAATAATAATGTCATTAAAATCTCCCTTATCGGGGCACACCTATTTCAAGTGCAGTCAAGGGGACAAGTCGGCGAATATGCTTTCGTCAAACTTGAGGTCAGAGTGCTACAACCAGGTAAAAAAAACGCGTAATTTCAAGTTCAATCATTATTTCTTTTAGTATGGTAAAACTGAAAACCTGGAGCACGGACTGGAAAAACTGCTGGAAGGAATGTGTTTTAGAGAATTGATTAATTCACCTAGCAAGTAATTCCGGGGTTCTGATTTTCTATCATATTCTTACTACTTTGTTGCCAGTATGGACGCAAAGTAGGTCTTAACTTCTATTCATAATGGGTTTAAAAAGATCTTAAAAAGTTTTATATTTCACCAGTAAAAATGAAATGCAAACCATAAATGAGCGAAACTGTATTTCACTTTGCCACAGTTAAACTTTGCAGTAACCGCTGGAGCAGCTCATGATCTTGATGGTTAAATCAGTGAGTTATGAGAGGGACTTTCTGGAGCGGCCGACAGAGCTGCTTAGAAAACAGTGTCTTGGTTTAAGGTTAGTTAGCATACCACTGTCAGATATTAAACCTCCTGGTCTCCCTGAAGGACACACCGCCCGCGATGACCACTTCTTCCCAACCATTTCCTGTTCACAGTAATGAGGTCAACAGCGCGGTTCACGTGGCTGTCAGTGCGTATCAGCTATGTTTAAATACTACGTAGTACTGCTTGGAGGATGTTGGGGGGGACTGTGGCAGATACTCTGCGGTAATCAGCTTCGTCATCTTTTTCCGATGTTTGTCCCACTGACGCCGGGGGTCAAATGAGTCAATGACCTGAATCAGGTTTTTCGTGTCCAGATTAGAAACGCCCCGTGTTGTTCCGTTAATCAAGAGATTGGTGAGTTGAAGAGGGTACTGGGGTTTCTAATTGGATTCAGGAGATGTGCACATTGTGCGATGTGCATTAATTAATCAGATGCTGAATCAATACTTGGAGCCGTGACTGTGTTCTTAATTACAGAACATGCCGTGTAAAAATGAGGTACAGACATTTGAACACAGATCATCCACCCGTGCTTCTGGTGCCAAGCTACTTCAGGCTCGATGTGGGCGTCTTTGTCTCAGTTTTCAAGGATTCACAGCCGAGTGTCAGACTGTGGTTTCCAGGTTAATTCTGTTTGCATGTTATGATTAAAAGTCTCTCGGCCCTAAAAGACGCTGAGTAGCCGCTGACCCAGATTCTGCTCTGTGTACTCTGCATAACACACTCTGTCTCCCTCCACTGCCAGGAATCGTTTCCATCATGACTTTGGCTGCCTTGGCCTATGAGCGTTACATCCGGGTGGTGCACGCGCAGGTGGTGGACTTCCCCTGGGCGTGGCGAACCATCGGCCATATCTGGCTCTACTCCCTGGTCTGGACAGGAGTTCCTTTGCTGGGTTGGAACCGCTACACTTTGGAGATCCACCAACTGGGCTGCTCCCTGGACTGGGCATCTAAGGACCCCAACGATGCGTCCTTCATCCTCTTCTTCCTCCTGGCCTGCTTCTTTGTACCAGTGGGCATCATGATCTACTGCTACGGGAACATCCTCTATGCAGTGCGGATGGTAAGTCATGCAGATGTTCTGTTCTGGTTTTGAATGTCTTTTTAAAGTCAGGGTCAGACTACCGGACAAAGGTAATTGCAGAGATTTGTGAACTGAGGGCTGCCGAACAAATCTTAAGACCAGAATCTGTAAGGGGAACTTTAAAGAGGACTACGGAAACATCTTTAAGTCACGTGATCATGCTTCTTCTATTTTACTGGCTTATAAATCTTTAGATAATCTCCCATCATTTTTTTTTTCATTTTCTCCTCAAAGAGATCTTTAACTTTACTTTTATATTTTCCACAGAAACCTGTTAACTGTGTGTAGAAGAAAAATTACTGTTATTATCCAGTAATCAGTGGTCGGCCTGTACAGTATAAAGAACCATCTTGTGTTTGTCAGAAGGAGAAACCGTTTCTGACCGCTAGAGACTTGGTGATTGACCAAGTTGGGTTAAGTAAGGTTAGGTCGTCAGGTTAAGAGACGCTGAGCAAAATCCGCTCTCTGAATCGCCCGTGGAGATTTGCCTTGTGTAATAGATTACTTATTGCGATTATTAAGTTTCCAATCAAGTGTTGGCTTAACTTCCACAAAACTGTCACTGCCACTTAATATGAGAATGACCAACTCCATATTCTAAAAGTGAATTAAAGACAAATGTGTTTGTTTTTTTGTCGCATTTTTACTCTAATGTGAACTCCTGCCTCCTGTGTTGTCTTGGATTTGATTTTTTTTTAACAGAACTTTCTGCACGCAGCAAACACTGCACTACTTCAGTTTCAGTTTCAGTTTCTTCTAATTAGGGCCTTAAATCATTTATGTCCTTTATTTTCTTGTTTCCGCGGATACAAGTTGGCTTATTCGTTTTAGGGGGATTTGTCTGAGAATGGGTTTTCTGGGCAAACTAAAAAAACTTGTTTATAATTATTCAAGTTAATATCTCTCATGGTCGGAAGGGGGCGCCCTTCGATGTTTTTAGAATTCTAAGATGTTGTACGATTTATTATATCACCGAAAAGTCTGGATATTATGGTTTCGTCATTGGTTTATGCCCATATAAACCTTAGGGTGAGGAAGAAATGGAGTCATTTTAGGAAAGTTCAGTTGTATATTTCTGACACTAGGAGCTTTATCTGCAAACTGTCAGGCCATAATTTCTCATTCCTTGGTTCAATTTAGTCCAAATTTGGTGCAAATGAATCGACTCAAGGAGACCAATCTTGTGTTTTATCATATTTTATTTAAGAGTTCATGATTACTCACTAGGGGGAGCTTTTTTTTTACAAAAAACATTGTATTCTAGACATGCCTAAAAAACAAAAAGAAGCCTGAAGTCCACTGTGTTGTACAAGCAATCCCCCTCATTGAACTTCTAAAATTTAACGGAAAGATAGGTATGAAAAACCGATTTTTGTAGTGGTGAATAAAAATATGAATTATTGGAGACAAATATATATAAAAGATAGATCTCCTCAAGTTGAATTATATGCACCAAATTGGACTACATCGGACCGAATGTTAGGAAGTTATGTCCCAAAAAGTTTTCCTGTAAAAAAGCTCCCTGTAAAACATGATATATACTAAATAAATCTCCTCGAGTCGATTCATATTAACCAAATATGGACTTAATTGGGCCAATGGTTAAGAAATTATCGGCCAAAACATTTTGGGACTAAAGCTCCCTCTAGTTTTGGAATTATACAACTAAACTTTCCCAAAATAGATAAAATTCTTCTTCGCACTAAGGCAACGATAAAAAATGATATTAATTTAAGTGTAATAGTTTAATATCAGTAACTATAGCAACATATGCTGGGAAACGAATAAACAGATGTTTTTGGATTGCTACTTATGCCCTCCAGCTCTTTTATATTCCATTTAAGTGTTTTTCTTCTTATCCGAATCCAGCCTTTAATTACATATGAAACATTAGATGTGTCCTCAATATAATTCAGGTGTTATGACTTCCTTTAAAACCTGCACAGATACAGAATCTGCATCTCACTCCACTTTCATTACAGGTTGCATTATCATAACATATCTGTGTGCCTTCGGGGCTTGTCCAGTAAAGTGGAATTCACTGGAAATCTCATTGCTGTCTGTCCTTTACTCTCATCGTCTGTAGCAGAAGGCGGCCTGGTGTTATTCCTCATTTGAGCAGGCAGTTATAACAGTACAAAGAAGTTTACTGAATAGTAGTTAGTGTGCTGATCGAAGCACACAGAAAAACATTATCCATCCACATGTCGCGACACATTCAATCACCTCCCAGAACCCGTTGAGTACATGCTGGCTCCACTTTTGCTACAGTAGTTTGGCTATACATCTGGCCGTCTCCCAGTGGTGGGCAGTGGATTATCCACCTGGACCTTCAATGCTAAACTGGCTGTTGTCAGACTTCCTAACCAGCCCATATTCAATAAAGAGAGGAACATGCAGTGGGATAACGTGATTAACACAAGGTTCAACACCTATGAGAGATAAACACTAACTGCATTGAAACGCACTGAATGAACGATGTACCACTGTCACACAGAGTGACATAATTCTGCATCACAAATTTATATCACATATATCTGAAATAACTGTCAATACTAAACAATAAACTCTCAACAGCCAGTCACATTTATTCATACGGCCACCAAGAAAGCAAAAATGCCATCAAATGTAATTAACACAATCGGGATTCAAAAGGGTTTCATCCAAGCAATTCCTGCTAAGCTGCTGGATACAAACATACCTGCCAAAAGGCACACTGGCACCCGCAGACCACTGAATCTGGACCAGCCATCAATAATCAACATTCATTTAAGATCCATCAAAATAAATTAGACTCACCAAAGTTGTTAATCAATTAAAGACAAAGTCCATCCTTTGTTCTTTCTTTAAAAAATAGCTCAATGACACAGTCGTGCTCGATACAGATACTGACTTTTTTAAATATTGCGAAACATGTATCGTCACCAACATTGTTTCACCCCTAGGATATGCCAAAATCATGCAAACACGCCTGTGATCTTGCTCCAAACCAAACAAACCGACTTGTTCTAAACCAAACAGCCTGTCTAAATATGAACCCAGTATCCTCCTGATGATAACCTTTCTATTCTTTCTTGTAGCTGCGCTCCATCCAGGATCTACAGACGGTTCACATCATCAAGATCTTGCGGTACGAGAAGAAGGTCGCCATCATGTTTTTCCTGATGATCTCCTGCTTCCTGTTTTGTTGGACACCCTACGCTGTCGTGTCCATGGTGGTGGCCTTTGGCAGGAAGAGCGTCGTCTCTCCCACTGTGGCCATCATCCCCTCCTTCTTTGCCAAGTCCAGCACGACCTACAACCCCCTCATCTATGTGTTCATGAGCAGAAAGGTTTGCAGTCTTACAATTGTGTTAAATAGTAGATTTAAAAAACAACAAGTTTTTTTTATGTTTGCAGGAATAATCATGTTTGAACTTAAAGATGACGTATAACACCTCCTAATGGAAGACTTGCAGCCTCTGGTATGAAATTTTGTTTAATTAACCTCTGGGATATCACAGGAAGGAAGAGAAAGCAGTAATAATATCATCATTAATAATAGGATTATTTAAAATTGTATCATCTATAACTATGATATGATTAATAACATTTCATAGTATCAGCCAGGTCTTCGGAAGTAGGTCCAACACCGAGCAACAGGAACCTGCAAGACAACAAAGCACAAAGACTTGAAAGTCAAAGTAGTAACACGCATTAATTGATTATGAATGTGCCAAGAAGGAGAGGGAGAAGCTTGGTGCATCCTAGCAGAGGACTAGCCTCAACCAGCATTTATTGTGAACTTAATAAAATGTGCGAGGAAGAACTGGATTTATTTTAGGGAAGGTCGGTTTATATTTTTCGCCTCTAGGGAAGCCCTATCTCATAAAACTTTCTGGGCCATAATTTTTCAGCCACATTTGCATGTGAATCGATTCGAGGGGATCTATCCAATACTTTTCATACTTTACTTCAATAGTTCATATTTTGCTCCCTAGGGTTACTTTTTTTACGAAAAACACCCTTCTGGACCTGACTTTCTAATTATTGGTCCGATTTAGTCCAAATACTATTGTAAATTGAATGAAACAAGGAGACCTATCTTCTATATATCATAAAGTACTTTACTAAGTAAGTGACATTATACTCACTAGAGGGAGCTCTTACCTAAAACACTGTTTTTCAAACACAAGTTCCTAATCGTTGGACTGGTTTAGTTCATATTTAGCTCATATGAACTACCTCAAGGAGATCTAACATGCGTTTTTCAAATTTTCATGTAATTGTTCCCCGACCATAAGTACAGTTGTTTTTGAATTTAGCTCATGCAATTCCATGGAAATCTGTCTTGTTTTAGGACTCAGAACTCAGAAAAAATAGTTTACTGTATTTATCTTCAACAATGAGTCCCTGAGGGGAGTTAGCAGGAAATTTTCCTATGCATTTGACGCATCCCTGAGGTTTCAGGGTTGTGTTCCAGGACCCACGGAATGTTGCGTAAGGATCTGGGCTCCAACCCTGGTGATGGACGACCGCTCTACCCACTGAGCTAAAACCTCTTGTACAATGCGGTTCTGTTCAACACACATATGGCATCATTCTGGGTCATCTAAAGAGACGTCAGACTTATAGGGACAGCCTTATAATAGCAAATTGAAATAGTCCAGCCTGGTAGTAACAAAAGCATGGACTAATAACTGACTAATAATGTGCGTCATTTTATGAGGCACATTATTGACGTAGCTGATGATGTCAATTTATTTGTTCATCCATCAACGTGCTGCTACTCTAGAATATATTACATATGGCTGAAGAGTTCTGATTGGCCTCTTCCTGCATGTTGAGCGGATTCATTTTCTCCTCCTCAAGGGACCACATGTGAACTCAGAAGGACAAAAACGACAAATGAATAGCATTTCAATCAGGAGGGATGAGTAGTTCTCTTGCGCTGCGTCAGTTTGTGGTGTGAGATGGAAGAATGGCACTAGAGCATTTTCATAGGTGAGGTATTTTATGAGGAATATGTTAGTATTTTTACTCACAATGGAGAAAAAGTAATATCCTGCAAAATGAGAGAAAAATGAGAATAATGTAATGTTTAGTTGCTTTATGATGGTCTATTCATATTTAACACAATACTGACTTTCCTATCATTTTACTCCTTTTACTTGCATGAATGTCACCTCCGGATAATTTCAGTAAAGCGAATGATGCCAACGTGTATGCGCTGCCGTTTCTGGGTTCACAACATTATCTTCAGGCACACACAGAACCACAGAGTTGTGGGTCTTCACATGCAGCTACGATAAGCTCCACCTCCACGCCACTTACGTCTGAACGTGTGACATGAGGAAAATTCCACGGCCGAGTAGCTTTTGCAAAGTAATTGCAGTTTATTTGCAACCAACAAGATTGGATAACCTTTTTCAAAAAAGGTCATTATCAAAGACAACCGGAGGAATTCATAACAAAGTTAATATAAGAAAACTCGATGGCAGACATGACTGCTCTGCTCAAATCACATGAGGCACAAGCGATTGGGCAAGCCGGAGCGGAGACGAAGAGTTGCAAACAATCGCCATCGGGGATGTTGCAGAGGAGGGCGGTAAGAGGGGAATCCTTCCGGGGGAAGTGAATCTTACACGGGGGATTTTTGATGTTTCTGTATGACAATAACACATTATCTTGACAAAAACCAAACAGACACCTACGCGGCCATAAGACGGGTCTGTCGAATGAAGTGACATTTGCTTCATTCGTGTCCCGACAACTCTCATCGGCTCATGGCCTGGCTTTGACTTTGTATGTAAAGTTTGCATTCAAAAAACTTGATTTGCCCTTAGAGGCTGACATGTCTTTTGACAGATAAATGAGTCGAAGCTGCTGTTTCATCCCTCCTGTTTAATTATCTTTTCCTGTCTTCTTCTCATCGTCTCACAGTTCCGCCGCTGTTTGCTGCAGCTGCTCTGCTCGCGCCTCTCTTGGCTCAAGTACAGCCTCAAAGAGCGACCCCTCGCTCCGGTCGAGCGCCCCATCCGACCGATCGTCATGTCCAGATCTTGCTCCTCCAGGGACCGACCCAAGAAGAAGGTGACCTTCAACTCCTCCTCCATCGTCTTTATCATTACCAGCGATGACTTCCCACACCTAGGTATGACCTCCAAGGCCACAAGTTCCACAGAGGCGAATGTCTTTCAAGTGAGGCCATTGTGATCCACAAGGACTGCACCTCCATTTGCCTTAGGACCTAACAAACAAGCCAAAATAATGGTCTCCGACCTGCCTGGACATTTTTGTGACCACTCAGTTGTTAAGACACCTGTAAATATCCCACCTTCAATCCAAGATTTCAACTAGACGTATTTCCTGGAAGTAGCAGATAGTATTTAAGTGTTGATTTAGTTACCAACTAGCATTCCTCACAACCTTTTCACACCTACCTCTTTTGGTCTTAACTTGACTTTTCAGTTTGATTCGGACCAAAATTTCAAATGTGAAATCCCAGGACTAAGTTCTGGCTCAGATATTCGAGCTTTGATGCAACGACAAGATGTATCCTCTGTCTGGATCGAACCGAACCAGGGTTTGGGCCCTTTTTTAATTAACGTAATTTATACTCTCTTTCACTATCACACAGTCGTACACAGTACAACATTATAAATTAAATGTATTATTATTATTATTATTACAACAGAGTATTTTTTGGGATAGTTCCAATTTTCGGATGAATTACAGGTAGTTACAGCAGAGAGACAAGCCTAAGAAGAAAGACGTTAGAAATGAGAGGAGAAGAGAGGAGCTTCTTTTTCTGCGAGGATGAGAGACAGCGGAATTAAGGGGACAGGTGAGCCACACTACTCGGAGAGTAAGGAAAAACAAGAGATTATAGGAACACAGATTACAATTTTTTCTACGCCGATAATTTTTGCCGGTACTGACCGGCCGATTCAGATTCTCAAGGGATTTTTGGCTGGCTCTGCACTCTCGCTAGCTTTAGCCGCTCCGCCTACGTTAGCTTCTCGAAACATGGTATGTCCCTCAGGGTGATTAAGTTTTAAGTGTCTGATTGAGTTTGATGTACTAAATGTTTTCAGTGTTGTTCCTCCGCAGCTTATTTTTGGCCTTACTGTTACAAATTGCTAGCTTCGTGTTTTTCTTCATTCACGGTGAAAGATTTCCACGCCGGTCAGGTGTTTGTAGCCATGGTAGCCCAGGCTTTGTGTTTGCGTGTGTGTGACTTCAACCACTGTGTGGTGCAATTTAACCGCCACGGAATCGGCCATACTGATACTGAGGCTGCGCCGCCGATCTAAATAAACCTCCTGGCACCGATCGATCGGCCGGTTGATCGGCGCATCTCTACAAGAGACATTTATAAAGTTGTGCGATGAAACCTGAAAAAGTGGTGTTGTTACCAATCTGAAGAAAATTTTATTTTTTTATAATGTCCTGGACAGCATCCAGGGCTCTCGCCCAACGATCTCCGCCTATTCAGGTGTTGGAGTGGCCTCCAATTTGAACTTCAGGTGAGTCTGCTGATGCGTGCAGAAGAATCAGTCTCCAGTATTGTACTTGACGTTGGTGCTGCTGACAGTGATGTCATAATGGTATGGTACCAACCAAATTTTTTGGTTGGTACCCAACTGTAAATGTGTAAAATCGATTCCAAACCATAGCTCCTTAACCCTGATTCACAAACTGACATTCTTGTGTACGGCTTCAATAAAGATTCTATTTTATGTTACCCAGATTGTTTACTTTTTCTCATTCCTCTCTAATCTCGAGGGCGACATGTCACGCACCCACAGCCACTGGAATATGACATTTGGAGGATATATATGTATGAGGACTTTAATTAGATATGAGACAGGGACCTTGGTGCGGTGCAGTCACTGTCATGACGCCCTGGGCTGTCACCTATGAATAGACACGATGAATGGGTTTTAGCTGATATCACAGAGGATGGCTGTATGACTGACACAGAGGATTTTTTATATGTTGTTATACTGCTAAGTTTAAATAAAGTCATTACTGAATAGGGCTTAGAAGAGAGATTCATTTCTATCTGCAAAAAAAGACTCTATAAACCAGAGAGGGTTTGTTAGTTTAGCAGAAAGACAGAACATGGTAAATCTGGCAGTAAAAATGCTCTAGCAGCTTAATGAGGCGCTTCTCCGCTCAAGGACAATGACCTTCTAGAAGGAAAAAGGTGCTAGAGTCCACTGATGAATTAAACTTCCACAATCGGCAGGTAAGGATTGGATAATGCCTGACAATAATTTCTACCTGCATCCTCAGAATCTGAAAATCGAACATTGTGCTCCAGTCCCTAGTTAATCCGTAGAGGTGCTGCTAGATTTGTCTATTTGTACTTTTTTTTTTGCCATGGGATAGATAGGTGAGCTGTTTATAGTCTCACGCTGATCTTAGGTAACTGCTTTCTGTCGGAAGCTTATCTCAAATAAAAGCATAATAATAATACATATATACATTTTATGTATAGAGCTTTTCAAAAACAAAATTACAAAGTGGATAGTTTAATTGAAACCTTGAATATAATGCTGTACAATACAATAAAATAGATCTTCTTAAGATCAAGTCTACAACTTAATGATAATTAATAATAAGACTTTAACCCTTACTTACTTACTTTAACCAGGGAAGAGAGGCTGAAACACAGCCGATGTGATCTCGCCTCCTTGTATCAAATTATTTTAGGCAGCTGTGTTTTATAGCAGCAGAAGACCTATAATACATCTCTGGTTTAACCTTGAATACAAGGAGTTATGATAATACAGCCGAGATGAGGGATAAAAGCGTATGTCTCCCTCAGTTGTCCGGTTCGCCTCTCCTATCGATGCACTTCTGGTTTCACGCAGACAGCAACAGGTTTGCAGAAACTCAAGGAATATCTTAGGTATACTGAAAACTGAGCACAGCGACCATTGAACAATCTGAAAAACCAGGAATCTGCTTAATGAGATGGTTGTCGACTAGTGAGGAGCTGAGCCAGGTGAGTCAAGCCACGCCCACAACCATATTGACGTAAGAGAGCCAGCCATCCATCCATTTTCTCCCACTTACCCGGCGTCGGATCGCGGTGGAATCCAGTTCCAAGAGATTTCCAGATATCCCTCTCCATAGCAATAGTCTCCAGCTTATTCTGGGGGATCCCGAAGACTCTTCCCAGTAGGACAAGCCTGGGTAAAACCTCCAAAGGTTTCCAAATTTCCCCATCAATCGAGAACAAGACACTTAGATACTTGGACTCCTTTGCTTGAGGCAGCAACTTACCCGCAACCTGAAGGGGACGGTTCATTTGTAATTAATAATTAGATGCATAAACCGCTTAAGTTATTCAAAATGGTAAAATAGTAGTATGATACATAAAATGCATGAGTTAGTTTAAAGCAGACACCTTATAATTTAATTCATTTGTTGATTTTTATCCTATTTACAAATTAATTAGAAACATCATAGTCACTTATATTAATTTCACTAAGACTGCATTAATCCAATTTTATTTACTGAATAGTTATATACAGTTGCACCTGTCGAGGGTGCTGTATATGTAGATGTGTAGGTAAGGGGTCCTAGGAGGGTAAGGAGCGAGGTAGCCAAGAGATTGCCAGAACGATTTTCACGCTAATCTGTGAGACTCCTTGTCGTTATCTCATGTGGGTAAAAACTGTTAAAACTTGGTAAATATCCCGTATATTTATTTAAATTACAAATGTATTAATTCATGAAAAATTGCAGGTAAACTCAGAAAAGTTGAATAATTAAGAAATGTGATATAAGGTGTCGTGTAAGAATTAACCAACTTGGTTTAGCATGCTAACAGTTGGCCTCGTGCGTGAAGCTAGCTGTTGTGTATATGATAGCTGGTTAGCTAGGTCTTACTGCTTACCTTGTGGTTTGGACTTTGACTTAAGCCTCAATACCTCTTTTTTATTAATTGAGAGAAATGTATTAAAACTGAAGTCAATGTCATGGTGATTTTGGTTACATAAAAATCAGCTAGCAATGATTTTATATAAAGCACTGTTAAGGTTCTGTGCTAGCGGTTTATAGAAGCGTGTGTGTCTGTTGCATTTTGTTTAGATTTGCCGACTATATAACATTGCAATATATAGTTCTGGGACTATTTTGAGTAACATCTACAGAGCCAGAATATCTTAAGTCAGTCATTTGGAATTTAAGATAATTAAGAAAAGTAAATTAAGCCAGAATATTATAAAAAAAAATAGAAAAGCTCCTCCTAGGTGGCATTGAAAAAAGTCCCTCTCAGGATCAGAATCAGAATCAGCTTTATTGGCCATGTATATGCATAAAAGGAATTTGACTCCGGTTAACTGCGCTCTCACAGTACGAACGTCATATAAATGATTTTAAATTAAATGGACAAGACAATAAACAAATATACAAGCTATAAAAATAATGGAGATGATCTTGTGTACAGGCTATATACATTTAAATATATATGTATTAATGTGTTTATAAAAATATATATGACAGTGCAAAGATGTCAGAGTAATGACAGTTGGATGTAGTTATTGTATAATGAGGTGATCCAGTTTATTGTAAGACACTGACACTGGTTTGATTGTTCGTCAGGTCGATGGACTGTAGGTAGAAACTGTTCTTGTGTCTGGTAGTTTTGGCAAACAGTGTTTTGTAGCGCCTGCCAGAGGGGAGAAGTTGAAACAGGTTGTGTCCGGGGTGCGACGGGTCTGCAGTGATCTTTCCTGCCCGTTTCCTGACTCTGGAGGAGTATAAGTCCTGGATGGAGGGCAGGTTGGATCCGCTGTTTTTTTCTGTAGATGTAATTGTCCGTTTTAGTCTGATCCTGTCCTGTTTGGTAGCAGATCCAAACCAAACAGTGATGGATGTGCAGAGAACAGACTGGATTACTGCACTGTAAAACTGGATCAGCAGCACTTGAGGCAGGCTGAGCTTCCTAAGCTGGCGTAGGAAGTACATCCTCTGCTGGGCCTTTTTGAGGATTTTTTCTGTGTTGGATGTCCACTTAAGGTCCTGAGAGATTGTAGTTCCAAGGAACCTGTAGGATTCCTCAGCAGACACAGTGCTGTTCAGTACGGCGAGGGGGGGCAGTGACGGGGGGTTCCTCCTGAAGTCCACTCTCATCTACACAGTTTTGAGCTTGTTCAGCTCCAGGTTGTTCCAGCTCCAGACGGCCAGCCGTTCAACCTCCCGTCTGTATGCAGACTTGTTGCCGTCCTGGATGAGGCCGATGACCCTTGTGTCGTTCGCAAACTTCAGGAGTTTGACAGATGGGTCGTCAGAGGTGCAGTCATTCGTGTAGAGTGAGAGGAGTAGAGGTGACAACACACTGCCCTGCGGGGCCCTCGTGCTGATTGTCCCGGTGGAGGATGAGATTTTACCCAGCCTCACCTGCTGTCTCCGGTCCATCAGGACGTCTGTTATCCACTGACAGTTGGAGGCTGGTACAGCGAGCTGCAGGAGTTTGGAGCAAAGTGTTCCTGGTAAAATTGTGTTGAACGCTGAACTGATGTCCAGAAACAGGATCCTTGCATATGTCCCTGGAGAGTCAAGATGTTGGACGATGAAGTGCAGTCCTGTGTTGACTGCATCATCCACTGACCTGTTTGCCCGGTAGGCAGGGGGTCCAGCAGGAGGGCTGTGATGTCCTTCAGGTGGGACAAGACCATTCTCTCAAAGGATTTCACGTCCACAGACGTCAGGGTGACTGGTCTGTAGTCATTTAATCCTGTGATGGCGGATTTCTTGGGGACTGGGATGATGGTGGAGGTTTTGAAGCATGAGGGGACTTCACAGAGCTCCAGTGATCTATTAAAAAACTGTGTGAAGATGGGGGCCAGCTGATCAGCACAGGCTTTCAGGCAGGAGGGGGACACGCCGTCTGGGCCTGGAGCATTTCTGATCTTTTGTCTCTGAAACAGCTTCCTCACCTCCGTCTCACAGGTTCTAAGCTTGGCGTCAGTGGGGAGGGGTGTGATGGGGGCAGGGGGTGTTGATAGTTCAGAGCGGGTGTCGAACCTGCAATAAACTTATTTATCCTCAGCCAGTTGAAAGCTCTCCACAGCAGGGGATGTTGGTTTCCTGTAGTTGATGACCCCTCGCAGGCCTCTCCACACGGATGCTGGGTCGTTGGCTGAAAACTTGTTCTTCAGCTTTTCAGATTAGCACTTCTTTGCTGCTCTGACCTCCCTGGTCAGTGTGTTTCTGGCCTGCTTGTACAGGACTCTGTCACCACTCCTGTAAGCTTCCTCCTTGGTCTGACGAAGCTGCCTGAGTTTGGCAGTAAACCAGAGTTTATTGTTATTGTACGTGCAGAAAGTTTTTGTTGGCACACACATGTCCTCGCAAAAACGGATGTAAGCCGTCACAGTGTGAGTCAACTCATCCAGGTCTGAAGCAGCCTCCTCAAAGACACTCCAATCAGTGCAGTCAAAGCAGGCCTGTAGCTCCAGCTTTGCCTCGATGGTCCACCTCTTGACAGTCTTGACTACAGGCTTAGCAGATTTTAATTTCTGCCCGTAGGATGGGATGAAATGGACCATACAATGATCAGAGTGTCCCAGAGCTGCACGGGGGACAGAGCGATATGCATCCTTTATTGTGGTGTAGCAATCGTCCAGCGTGTTAGCGTTCCTGGTGGTACACGTGATGTGTTGTCTATATTTTGGGAGATCATGGTTGAGGTTTGCTCTGTTAAAGTCCCCAAGAATGATGAGTAGAGAGTCTGGGTGTTCAAGCCCCAGATCAGAAATCTGGTCAGCGAGGTGTTGTAACGCCTCACTAACGCACGCCTGAGGTGGGATGTAAACTCCAGCCAGTATGAAGGAGGAAAACTCCCGCGGAGAATAAAACGGCCTGCAATTGATGAATAAAGTTTCTAAAGGAGGACTGCATGATTTCTTCAGCACTGTGACATCAGTGCACCAACCTTCTTTGATATAGAAGCACACTCTCGCCTCCAACTTATTCAGAACGCAGCAATGAGGCTTCTAACTGGTTTTAACAGTCAACATCACATCAACCCAATCCTGGCACTGGTTCTCCTTATGTTCCAGAACTGAGATTAAGATTCTACTGGTCACTTTTAAAGCATACCTGGGTCTGGCTCCCGAGTGCGTAACAGAAATGCTAACCCCATACGAGCCATCCTGCAGGCTTAAATCCTCAGGTCGTTCCAGAGAAGAGTCTTAAATCTAAAGGTAGCTGCGCCTTTGCCTTCAGGGCTCCTCGGCTTTGGAACAACCTGCCGGAGGAGATAAGCCTCGCAGAATCAGTGTGTTCTCTTAAATCACTTCTTAAAACATTTGTACAGACTGGCTTTTATGTTACATTGCCCTTTTATTGTTGTTTTTTTATTGTATTTAAGAACCTTTCACCATCATTCAATCTTTTATTTCTTGCCCTAATTTTTTCTCTCCGCTTTTTAATGCTGTCTTTTTAATGTCAGTGTCCATTGTTTTAAGTGCTTCTGCTGGCATATTGTATTTTTCTGCCTTGGCTTTATTGTCAAAGCACTTCATAAACTCTGTTTTTAAAGATGCTATGTAAATAAATGCATTACCTCCGCCATGGAGGGAGGTTATGTTCTCATTCCTGTGCGACTGTGTGTGATTGATTGTGAACTAGATTAAGAAAAAACTATGTGATGGATTTGCATTACATTTTAACCCAGCTGTCAGTTTTGCCATATCCTGTAGATAATTAGCTTTTGGTGATCTTACATGTTTTGCATTAGCTGACATAAATAAAAATATGTTCCTTTGATTCCTTTGATGAGCCTTTGGGGGTGGTGCTGGGGGCTCAGTGGGCTGAACAGAGACGCTGAAGGGAAAGGCACAGGAGACGACCGGCAACAGGGAGTTTGAGAGATACTCGAGAGTTTGTTTTATCGGCGTTAGCTGATAGCCTCATGTTTCAATGGAAAAAGTGTAAAGAAGAGTCCTGTTGTTGCCACTATACCATTATCATTATGACATCACTCCTAGCAGCGCCACCTTCTAGACCACTTTCTGGTGGGTTTTCCGTTGTGCTGGATGCATCAGTAGATTTGCTTGGTTTAGAAGCTGGAGAAGAATCCATCACTTTAATGGGTGAAGTTTTTGGGCGTGAGTCCAAAGCTTGCAACGGCGTCATAAAAATTAAGTTGTCCGTCTAATTAAAAGACGCATTTCTTATTCTGGTGGCATCAAACACATTCATATAGTGCTGCCACAGTTCTTATGCCTTTTGGTGGTGTTATTTTCGAATCCTCTTGTAACCTTTTGCTCATCCTTGAACAAAATAAATTAAAATCAAAATGCATTTCAATGCATTTTTTTCAAAAGACTTTGTTGGACCATAACTCGTCTTTTCTTCTTCCATTTTGCAAGAATGGCTCAATTTTAACATCATCCATCTAACAATTGTTTTTCTTCATTGGATTCTTTGGCCTGCTGTAACATTCATGTATTTGGTTGGAATGTCCAAAACCATCCAAAAAGTGCTTTGACACTGTAAACAAGCACAAACAAGGTTATTTTTCATGTGGTTCATACAGCACTGTTTTGTCCGACCAGAGTTCATCTGTCTGACCCGTTAGCAGGCGTTTGATCCCACTCAACGGGATTTGTAGGTTGGTCAGTTTGTTCCCAATGATCGTTTTCATGACATTGTTGTGTGAACGTTAAGCCTTTTTAAATGCAAATTTGTATTTTTAGTAAAAACTACTGTCATGTAAAACAACAGTCAAGTAGAAATAACAATAAAAATATCAGGCTGGCTACTGGCTGAGGAATTGTTGCTGACACTTCACTTGATGAAAAATCCAGTCCACAGTCGGTGCCTTCAGTCAATCCATTGTCAGTTTAATACTGATAAAATGTTATTATTAATCATTATGACTGGTATAAATTAGCACCATTATTACCATAATACATTCATTTCCCCTGAGCCATCCGTGCGGTGACTGATGAACAATCAAACTCCAATTCAAAATGGACCCATTAAGTTTATTCTAGTGTTTGATGTTCTAATCTTTTCACTTGTCAGTCAGAGAAGACGATCATGGGCTCCTGATTGCCATAAGCCTGTTCCATACTTTCTCAGCGGGCAGAATGAGTTTGTTGACATCTGGAGGATTTTTAATGAGGAGGTAGGAGGCTCCCAAAACAGCTCCTGTAGCACCGAACAGCAGGCCATGGTTGATCACCTGCCAAAAATGAACACATTTCACATCCGCACATCACAACAAGAAAAAAAAAATACGTCACGGTGAATTCAGAGAACGGCTGCAGGCTGGGGAATAATTGGTACTAACTATAAGCAATTGAGCTCAGATTTTGACTCATTCTAGTTAAGGAATTACAATTAATTGCTGTATGTAGTTTTAAAAAAACTTTTCCAATGTGTGAAACAACAGCCGACACTAATAAAAATTTCTACAAATCATACAATTATGTGCAAATAAAATAATTCAATCCTTAATTAAAGGAGAATAAAGCTTTGGTTTAATGGATCATGGTCTTTAACAACTTGTAGTCTTAATAACATCACACAACTGACTGCTGTTAAGTAACTCATGTAACATGGCAGTCATAACCTTGGTTGAAAATTAACGTGATTAAGATGATTCAGGGTACTGTCTTTTAACGTAAGGGTCTTCATTTCCTTCAGAAAGGAGCTTGTGTTTTAACCTGTGTCCGTTGTTTTGGTGGTTTATTGGTCAGTTGGTCAGTTGGTTGGTCAATCGGTCTGTTTGTTGGATGGTCAATTTTTCGGTCATTTCATGGATTGTATGATCAATGTATTGGTTGGTTGATTGGATGTCAGTCTCTTGGTATGTTGGATGGTTGGTTGGATTTACAGTCAGTTTGGTGCGTTGCATTGTCAGATATTTATTTGGTCAGTTAGATGGTTAATTGGTTGGTATGTTTGTTTGTGAGTTGGTAGGTTAGTCAATTGGACAATGGTTTGGTTGGTTTGTTTGTAGGTTGGTCAGTTTGTTGGTTGGTCGGTCAGTCGGTCGGTTG
The DNA here is from genome assembly GCA_009660295.1 of Lophius piscatorius. NCBI lineage: Eukaryota > Metazoa > Chordata > Actinopteri > Lophiiformes > Lophiidae > Lophius > Lophius piscatorius. Next base: position 113,322 of record VRLP01001720.1, read on the forward strand.
TTTGGTCGGTCTTTTTGAAACTTAGTCAGTTGTTGTGTTTGTTGGTATGTTGGTTGGTTAGTGAGTTGATAAATTGGTTGAGTGATTTTTTTGTTCATAGGTTGGTCAGTTGGCTACTTGGTCGCTTTGTGTGTTTTTTGGTGTATTTGTCAGTTAGTCAGTTGGTCAATTGATGTTTTTTGTTCATAGGTTGCTCACTTTGTTCATTGGTTGGTCCATTGGTTGGTGAGTCGGTTCTTGGTTGTATTTCTAAATTTCCCCTATTAGGGATTAATAAAGTTTCTATCTGTCAATCTTGTTTGGTCGGTCGGACTGTTCTTTGGTGGGTTTGTTGTTCGGTTGGTGTGTTGGTTCTAGGGTTGGTGAGTTTGTTTGTTGATTGTTATTTTAAAAACAAAATTTCACGAAATATTGCTGAAGAGTTAAGCTGGTGCAGAGTCCAGTGACATTTGTTTTAAATCTGCAATACAATTTGAATCTAAGATTTTTGCAGTTTTCTTTAACTTTTTAATTAGAGATAGATCTAATTACCTCATATGGATGATTACCAAGTCAGATCACGATCATAACTCAAAGTTAATTTCATACAATGTGTTTATGTCTGATTTGAGAAATGAGCTGATCTTGGGGACTAATTGACTAAATGACTGGTTGGAAAAAATGTGTCACTGCTGCAGTGAAGGAGGTGGGCTTGAAAGGCAGAACTATACCTGAATAAAAAGATTGAGTAATTAAATCTCATACCCAGATTGAGGAAAACCCTTGTCCAAAACTGTCCCAACCCAATCTGCAGGGAAATCCATTACATCAAGTCTGGGAGCCTTTTGAGATAATATCATTTTCTTCTCTCTGAAAACAACGACCTCTTCTACAGGGTAAGGGGACATCTATTTTTAAATGTATGTCACATACTATGTGTGCAAATCTGGACACTCTGGGAAAACAGTGACCTCCAGAGAAGCCTGGATGGCAAACAAGGAAAATCTCTGATGCTCAAGAGAGAACTGACCCCCAGGGAAAGACTGGTATGGGAATCAGAAGACAGCAGCCACTAACACAGCACTCATGAGAGGACTTCAGAAAAGCTGCAGGAATGCCATATGAGCAATACCTCCAGAGGGGAGTTGGATGGAGCTAAATTGGAGTGTGGACAAGGAGTGATTCCTGTGATTCAGTCTGGTTCGACAGAGGAGAACTCTGTATAGGAAGTTCAGAGCAGTACTGGAAAGTTCACAATTCCAGGAGCAACCCAGGGCCATTTTGCGGACCAACTTCAAATTCCCACCCAGACTTGTTAAGGGAAGAATAAAAATGGACTTATGGAACAAGATCAAAACGTCTGAATGGGTTTAAAGCATCCAGTACCCAAATTGTTTGTCCGTATTGCATCAGCAAACCGGGCGAGACAGTGGCTGGAGGCCTGGAGAAGTAGGGTACCGATTTCACCCATCAACTGAAGAATGTTGGTGGAAACTAGAGACCATCGGTGGTTTCTGCAGTGTTCAGTACAATCTCGGCAAATAGAGGTCTTTCATCAAAACCAAATATAAAACAAAGGCTGCATGGGATCATGGGAGTTGTTTTCTGTGTGATGGATATCTAGCACACTGAACTAATGTTCTCTCAGTCGGATGAAGTCTTAAGCAAGAATTTACTGCAGCTCGATGCATCGTGGTGAATAAAGATAATAATATAATAATAAATAATACATTTAATTTATAATGCACTTTACATTTGGATCAAATCTCAAAGTACTACAAAGCAAAAGCAGATAAAAGCATCAATAAAAAATAAAATAATAACTATATAAAAGCCTTACCAAAAAGCAGCAATGTTAATTAAGGTTATAGGTTCTGCTAAAAA